>JAJIBD010008827.1:0-92014 GCA_021461705.1 Cryptotis parvus
TGCAAATAAATGCAATCGCTCCATATATCTGTCTTTTTTCTTCTGGCTTATTTCTCTCAACATGATCCTCTTCATGTCCATCCATTTATAGGCAAATTTCATAATTTCATTTTTTCTAACAGTTGCATAGTATTCCATTGTGTAGATGTACCAAGTTTCTTTATCCAGTCATCAATTCTCGGACATACTGGTTTCCAGATTCTGGCTATTGTAAATAGTGCTGCTATGAACATGAAAGTGCAGATGGTGTTTCTGCTGTGTGTTTTTGGCCTCCCAGGGTATATTCCCAGGAGTTGCATGAGTGGGTCAAAGGGGAGCTCAATTTCTAGTCTTTGGAGGAATGTCTATATTGTTTTCCAAAAACACTGTACCAGTCAACATTCCCACCAACAATGGATAAGAGTTCCTTTCTTCCAGCATCCACATCAGCATTTGTTGTTCTTGCTCTTTGGATATGCGCCAGTCTCTATGGTGTGAGGTGATATCTCATTGCTGTTTTGATTTGCATTCTCTGATGAATAGTGATGATTGAACATTTTTTCATATGCCTTTTGACCATTCAAATTTCTTTCTTGTCAAAGTTTCTGTTCATTTCTTCTCCCCCATTTTTTTGATGGACTTGGCTGTTTTCTTCTTGTAAAGTTCTACCTGTGCCTGATAAATCCTGAATAATAACTCCTTATCTAATGGGTATTGGGTGTATATTCTTTCCATGGGAGGTGATCTTGCAACATTGATGAAATGATGCTGACACTTTGGTAGAGTATGTGGTGCTAGAACACAGTATGTCTGAAAAACTAGCATTAACTGTATGATGAATTACAGTGTCTCTATAAAAATTGGGATGTGGGGAAGATGATAATAATTTACTTAGACTGGCAAGGGTTAGCTACCTTTAGGAGTGAGCAAACCTCTCTTCAGAACAAAACCAGGCTTTTCAGGGTTCTTTGTTTTGGGCCAAAGAAAAGAAGGTCTGGTACCTTCACTTGAGAAACTGACAAAATTTGCCAAAACACCCTTCAGGCCTGAGTTAAGTCTCCTAACTCATCTCACTGATTTCCTTTGCCTTTATTGATTTATTCTGACTAATTAATTTCTCAGTTAATGTAAGAAAGTAGCTTTAAAGCCAAAATGTCAATTTAGGAATAAAAGTTAGAGTAGAATCAAAATTACAATTACTAATTAACTATGAATAAAAAACAGACAATTTTGAGGATGGAAGAATGTAAAAAACTAAATGATTTAGTTTTAGAGTTTAGTGGAACTTTGTTCCACATTTTTGAGTGATGTCAAATTCAGAATCAGTATTGGATATTAATGCACATACATTCTTATCATTTGTTGAATCCTTTATAAATTCCTCATAAGATATTAACTATGGATTAATATCCTAATTGAAATATTAAATTGTTGAAAAGTCAAATTCAGACATGAATATGTTGGTGTCATAGACATGATGACAATATAAAAATATACTTTTATTGAATGAAACATAATCATTCAAAGGAGTCAATGGAGCACTAACCAACGTACATAATTTTAGAGATTTTTGAAATTCATATAAAATAGTAATGCTAAAATAGTCACCAACTTTGATTAATAGTTTGAAAAACACATATAATATATGCACACCCATACTTAAAGTGGTTATATGCTTTTGGCTTTTTTTTTGGGGGGTGCTATTACCAGTGATGGTCAGGTCTTACTCCTGGCTTTCTCTTCAGGAATTACATATAGTCATGCTCAGGAGACTGAATGGATTACCAGTGAATGTCCCCTGGGGCCAGTGGTGTAAAGGCAAACTCCTTATCTTCTGTACTATTGTTCTGGCTCCTAAGGTGGTTATTTGCATGCTCATCACATGAGAATGGTTTAATGTGACTTGTCTTAAGGATCAGTTCTGTTTAAAAACCAATTGTCACATTCATATTGTGATGTAGATCACTTGTATCACTTGTTGTCCATCAGTTTGCTCCAGCCGGCTCCAGTAAAGTCTCCATTCTTTGGGAATGAGGTACATTATTGATACTGTTTTTGGCAAACTGGGTACACCACAGGTAGCTTGCCAGGCTCTCTATGGCTCTGGGTTCATCCCAGGGGGCCCAATCTTTTTCTATGTCAGACCATCAACCATCCAGGGTCCACGGGGCAGAGCCCTTGGTGTAGACAAGCCTGTCTCCTATCTGCCACCTGCCAATGCAGCCAGGCACCTCAGTCATACCTGCAACACCTTGAGGGACAGGGTGATGTAGATAAATGTAAAAAGTAATTGGTGTAGCAGAAGGGGCAGGAAATTCCACCAACAAATCATCGATAGTTGTATAAAACAATAATTTCAGTAAAATTTAAAAACAAATACTGAATGTTATTATTGTTTCTTATTCTGTTTTTGCCAGTGGCTATTGCAGATGTTTTATCTTCATCTAAGGGAGGTTGGTACAATAGAGTTATAAAACTTTAGACCTAGAGGATAATAGATGTCAGAATCCCTCTTAATGATTCCAACAAATGATAAAAATGACAATAAAATTAACTAATATTTATAAAAATATTGCTACTTTTGGGCAAAGCTTTCAATAAACATGATTTTATTGAGGGCTGACACCAACCACATGAATTCTATCATTCCTCATTTTAGAGTTGAGAAATCAATATTTTAAAAGTTTTCATAATTTGACTAATGATTATATTCAATATTGCTGAATTCTACTATAATTCTGTTATCAGAATGCAAACCCAGGACTATGAACCTCTAGCATTCAAGGTTGTAAATTGGCTACACTCTATCCACTCATCTTTACTAATATGCTTCCTATATTAGTATTTATTCAATAAATTGATTTAAAAAATAAAAGCAATGTAGAGAGTGATGCTGTTCATGTTCACGACTTTACTAGTGCCATAAAATTGTATTGCTTTGCCTTTTTTGTAAGTCATAGAGAAGACAGAAAAAGAGCACTTATCTAACTTGATAACTACTCTCTAAGGTGGACTTATATTTTCCAGTTGTCTTTTATCTCTCCATGTTAATCTCATAGTGTAAGTACTAGTTTTTCTTATTTGCTAACATTAACAATGACTTAATGAAATGAAATGGTGCCCTATAAACTGATAGACTTCTCTTGGAGCATTATTATTGCTCAGTTTATGTTGTCCAATATGCAACAGAAGGAGGAGTACTAATTATGGTGTCAACTCAAATGTTATTCCAGTTTTATCAACTGTGTTCCTGTATAGCTTAAAATTTCAATTATATAAAGAATTAAGAAATTTTTTTACAAATAATGCCATTGAAGAATGTATGTTTTTGGTACTTACAACCCATAAAAATAAGAGCTAATAGAGTCACAGCTGACTCTGACAAACTTAACAGCTTAAACAACTTCTGCTTATATTGTTTGTTATCTTATGAGCACCTAAAATCTAGTGTGATCACTTTCACACTACCTCTTTCCAAATGGTGTCCTTTTCCATAGCACCCCTCTATCTTGGTGTCCTACACATTGATTAGTGTTTGACTTTACATGATTTTTCAAGCCAGATACCTGGGAATTCCTTTTGCCCCCATTTTTTCCTCTCTCCCCCATGTAAAATTCAGTTTTCAAGTATTTGCTCCTCCTACCCCTCTGGTACTGTCTTCATACAGACATCTATCCTTTCTCAACTTTTCTTGATTTAGTGGGGTAGTCTACTTTCTTGATCTCTAAAAGGTCCTCTTTAAACTATTCTTAAGCTTCAGCAAGGTGATATTTGAACAAGGTTGACACAGTTTTCTCTATACTAGTCAATGTTTATGTATTTCCCGTGACTCCAGGAAGAATTCCAAATTTATTACATAGGATTTCACTACATCAATACTTCTGTTTATATCTTTAGTTTCTTTTTTTTAGTCTTTCTAAGATTAACTAAGCTTAGTTTCAGTCTTACAGAGACTAAGCATGCTTGAATTAATATATACTGGCATGCTTGAATTAATGTGAATCAATATGAATTCCAGAATTTTTTTCTATCATTGTCTATAGAATGCACATGATATTCTTGCTTACTACTGGAAACATTTGCTTTCCTTTAAATCCATTTCTAGTGGTTAATTTTTCAGTTAAGCTTAGCAACTACTTGCTCTTGGGAGATGTCCTTGATTTCTAGTACTATATTAAATCTATTTCCTTTGGACTTTAAATATTTTTAATTAAAATTTTTAAACATTGCTAGTTACTTGTATTTATCAATAATCTCCTTGAGCAACTGTGTTTGTTATACAGATTACATCCTTGGTTCTATACAAAAGACCAACATATAGTAATTATACAGTAATCATGCTAAAGAAATGACATATTTATTAAAGAAGGAAATTTGGGTGATTTGCTGAATTATTTCCTGTTTAATCTGCCTTTTGTAACTATCATGGTATTTATGATTTTGTGAGATAAAGCCAATGAATGGGTATATGTGCATACATGTTTAACATAAGAAATTATAAGTATTACTCTCAATATTTCTTTCTGTAAGTCTAGATAGATAAATCAGGTTGTGTATGTAACTAGAAGACGTAAGACAACTTTAACTTTGAAGCACTTGGATCACTTGCATTAGTTTTCTACTGTGGTGCAACAAATTACTACAAAGGGTTAAAAATCAATACCCATTAATTAACATGAAGTGCTTAGATCAGAGGACCACCATGATATGATTAGACTTTCTGTCTACAGTACCATGAATTTGAAATTGAGAGTTAAACTAGACTGAATTTTATTTCCAAATTCTGAGGAAAAGAACAGAAGCTCAAACTTCTAATCTGCTTCTTAGAGTTGGCAAAATTCAATTCTTCATGATTGTACTACTTAGATCCCACTTCCCTATAGGAGCTAGCTCTCACCTTCTGGTGTCCTACGCTTTTTTAATTTTTCTATATGACCCCACTTCAACTTCAAACCAACAATGCTATATTCAATTATTCTCATGCTTCTATTTTTACTGCCATCTGGAAAAAAACTCTTCTTTTAAAGGGTTTCTGTGTTTAGGTCAGAACCACACCTACTGTCCCTTTATCATAAGATGAATTGATGTGGAATTTACATGTGCAAAGTCCTTTCATAACTGTAACTTTATTGGTGTTGAATTTAATAAATAAAAGATATACTAGGAAGCAGGCTTCTGTTTCCTTTAAATTTCTGCCTATCACATTAACAAAACAAACAAATATTTTTTTAAGAAGTAAAAATCAAAGGAGAATATCAAAAACAAAATTTGGCAATAAAAAACTTGGGTTGGATGAAAACTGGACCTTTTTTTTAACAAATTCTTTCTCTTTGTATGTTTTCATTATTATTCACATTTTTTCTTTGTTTTGGGGTCACTCTGATCAGTGCTCAGCTGCTTCTCCTGTCTCTGTTTTTTAGAAGTCATTCGCAGGAATTCTCAGGGGACAATGTGGTGTCACTGTGGATTGAACCTAGGTCTTTGGCATAAATTATACATGTTCTTAATCCACTGAGTTATCTATAAAGCTTATTATCAATATTTTATCTTCATGTTTCATCATTATTGTAAATATGTTTATTGGTATGTTCTATGTGTTATGTAGTTTAATTCTTCCATTAGCTGCATTTAGTTATTTTTGCACCTAGTTATTAAATTCATTTAGAACTATTCAGAAAATAAATAACTAATGTCCTTGTGGTTCCACGTTAAAGGCCGTTTTTTAATCTTGATATTCTATCTGTAACTTTTAATAATATGACTAATCTCATTCATATTTTGGAAACATCAAGATTAAAACTTTCGTATCTCCAGGTCTGTTCTTCCAATCCCCCACGTGTTGAGTCAATAAATGACCAGACATTCCACCCTTACTCTGGGAAATTGGCTGCAATGGGCATACAACACACTCTGCATTTATTTCCTCTGTCGTTATTAGCTAATTGTAAACAAAGTGACCAAATAATTCTAATAGGATTGTCCTCTAAATACCGAATTGTAAACTTGCATGAATCGGATCATATGTCCTGTAAGATTTCTTTCTTTTCTTATTTAATTGAGTTTCACTTTAACATTCTCAGTGAAATTCAACAATGGGATGCTCTGTTTAAAGAGTTAGTCAGACCCAGCTGCTATGAAAATAATATGTTTGAGAAAATTGTCTTGACATTTGATGGCCTTACGATTCTTCTGACAGGATATAATCAACTCATTAGAAAGAAACAGAAGCCTTCCTTGTATATCGCTGTATTTCTGGACATGACTGCATTCCCTCAAAGTGGGATGGACAAATGGGTTACATTGCCTCAGGGATAGCAGGCCAAGTGACCAAATTTACGTCCTCTTCCTCTGTACAGTGCCCTTGATCTGATGAATGGGAAACATTACTTTCTTAAGCCAATGATGTCTTTATTTCTTCTTTTCCTTCCCTGAAATCTAAATTTATAACAAGGACTTGGCTTTTAAGAGATTCTCTCAGCCTTCTGTCCACTCAGGAACAGCTGGGCCAGCTCTCTTGGGAAAGTGATTAGAAGCAGGAAGTAGCAGTTGGGATTTCTGATTTCTGTTCCCAGGCCTATCCAGAGTTCTCTGTGGGACTCTGAAGAGCTCATCTCAATTTCTTTGCTTAGTTGCCCACTATAAAATTCCAATTTTTCAACAATCTTCTGTCTTACTATATCATTCCCTAAAGTGGAGACAGAGAGGAAGAGGAAAGGAGTCATATTTAGAGGCTAAATCTCTGCTACCTAGGACCTGAAGAGGTGATCAAATTTCTTTAGACTACATATATTAGATGGACCAGTAATATCTGACTTGAAAATATATTGTGAGTGCCAGATGAGGTCACTTAGCAGTCTTTGAATTTTGCTAAGTCTCTCAAATTATGCACTATATTCATTTGCCTGGAATTTTTTGCAAATTCTTATTGTTTAAGATTTAAATTAAATGTAGAAACCAATTGATAAGCATGTGTTTGATATTATATTTTTTAGAAGTAGCATACTAAAATCACCATATTAAATATATTGGATCATAGCAGTGATGATAACTTATATATACATTAAATATTTCACCTTGTAAAGTTTACTGTATTGTTCATTTTTACTTAGTTTTTCTGTTGATTATATTGTAGCTTCCACTAGAATTGTGTCTTTCTTGTTATCATATATGTGAGTACTTAAAATAGTTCTAATCAGTAATATCACTTGATCACTTGATCACTTGAATCCCGTTATTCATCGATTTGCTCGAGCGGACTCCAGTAACATTTCCATTGGACCCTATCACGTGCCAATGTAGCCCAATGGCATCTGGTTGATTCAGGAATATGAAGAGTCTCAAACCGTTCCTTCAGGGTCTTGACAAGAAAGTCTGACCATCTTGTAGGTGGGCGGCCATGTGATCTTTTGACATCCCGTGGGATCCAGTTGGTAACAGCTCTAGTACAGCGGTCATTTCCAAATCAGTAATATAATAGTTTCAAAGTCAGCTATGAAAAAATTTGTAAATTTCCATACTTTGGTAAAATTAAAATGAAAATAGAAGAGTTCCCAGGATATAGAAAGCATTTCTTAGAGATTTGCTGAGCATTTAAGTTACTAAATGTTTTCCCACATTTTTATTCTGTATGCTTGACTTTATCTTTTATTTTCATATCGAAGCAAACTTTAGCCTAATTTATAAATACTTTATGCTATTATTTTATATAAATTATTTAAGCACACCCATGATCATTAATTACTTATCCTCTATTGTCTATTTTATATGAAATAGGAGAATTTAATAGTGGTGACAAGGGCTACATGAATAGAAAAAAAAGCAAACTTTCATTTCTCAGTACTTTAAAAAAGGCTCTTAGCACTTTGCATTTACCAGGTATATTATTTTATAAAGCACAAGTCCAGTAAGTTCATTCTTTCTGTTCAAAACCCTGAAGGATTTCTGACTTCCCTTATGATGATGTCTCTAATTAAAGTTAATGACCTGAATCCTGTCAGTCTCTGCAGATTCTTCACTTGCTTTCTTTTTAAAACAACTGTTTTAGTCTGATAAAGGCATCTACAACTGATAATCTGTTGGTTTTGTTGAGAACACCATTCCATCTCATGTCACTAAGTGAGGTCTATTCATTCTTACTGAATTTGCTTTTATTACATTTCCTCTAGCATGTCTTGAAACTACCTAGTTGGGGACAGATATCTTGGTCCATAGTTTAGTTACACCTTATGGTTTTCCTTCTGTAGAATTGACCAATACTTTGTACATGGTGAAACCCAGGTTCAAATGGATTATATGGTGCATCATACTAGCAAGTATGTTTGGAATGTGTATTGAGATTTGTATGAAACTAAGGGCTGTTTATTCTCTATTACACCTTGCTTATGATTATTTAAGTAAAATAATATTCAGTTGTATAACCTATGCAGGATGTGTAGAGATCAAACTTATTATCAATGCTTAAAACTTTAGTTTCCTCTGGGGACATTGGTGGTGGGAAGTGTGCACTGGTGGACGGACGGGTGCTGCAGCATTGAATGACTGAAACCCAATCATGAACAGCTTTGTAAATGTCTATCTCACAATGATGTAATAAATTTAAAAAAAATTTTTAAAGGCACAAAGGGGAAATGGGGAAATGTAGTATATTAAAGAGACTTCAGCTCTAAATTAATGGAACTTCACTAGACACAGTCAAGTGTTAGAAAGGAATTAACCATAACCCTTTTAATCTGAAGAGCTATTCCACTGTAGATACCCTTTCTTATACGCCTGGTTAAGTAAGTCAAACGTCCTACTCCATAAGCCATGTCAAACTGTTTAGCTCACCACACATAATTAGAAACATTTTTTCAGTGAAACACTGTATAAACATTGACTTGTAGAGAGGTGCAAGGATATGTAGATATAGAGACAAAGTTATATCATTATATATCTGTAAAAAAGAATCACACAAAGCAATGCTAAATATCTATCACATTTTCTCCGTCCTTCTGTTTTGCTGTCTTTAATTCTGATAGCAACCAACAAAATTGATTTCCAGCCTACTAACTTTGGGATGCTGATGATAATGGAAATAACTTAAGCAATTAAGCAATAGAGTGCCATGTGTAGATTGCATTAAAGATTGTTTGCACTTGCAAACTGTATAGAGAAAGATCAAGAAGCAGAGACTATCTCACATGTCTCTAGAACTTTCTACAACTGTGAAAATTTCCTTTATCAGCACTTTCTAGGACAGTAGCCATTAGACACTTGAAGTATGTCTGAAAAATTGTACTGTATATTTTAATTAAAAAAACAAGAAATTTTAGTTTCCTTTACCTTTATCAGTTAAATCCTTCCACTCTCTAAGAATAATGATTTCTGCATATAAACATATAGCATACTACCTCAATATTTATCCTATAAATATATATGTATATAAATCTCATTAACTTCCAGTTGTTGTCAATATAGATTTTATTAGAACATAAATATGAAGCCTAGAGAGATTTCTTATGCTTCAAACTTAGATATATTCAGTAGTCTATATCACATCTACAGGTATGCATCTAAGGTGTACAAAGATGTACACCTAGTGTATATGTAAGTGCTCAAACACCTTTTTACTACATTTAAAAATATTTTAATTTTAAAAGTAAAGTAAAGTCACTACCTCTCTTACAAAACATTTTTATATTTCTTTTTTTTTTTTTTTTTTTTTTTAAGTATTTTATTATACCACCGTGAGATATACAAATAAAAGATATACAATTAAAAAAGTTCATGTTTGGGTTTTGGTCATACAGTGTTTCAGCACCCGTCCCTCCACCAGTGCCCATCTCCCACCACCAACATCCCCGGTTCCCTCCCCCTTCCCCAGCCCTGCTCCATGGCAGGTTCTTTATTTCTTTCCCTTTCTCTCTCTTTCTCTTTTCCTTCCCTTCCAGACTATGGATTACAGAACATACATTAAAAGGTTGTCATTTGTATCCTTTTGCCTCTATTTAATGCTCAGTTCTAGGTTGGCATTAGTACCCTCGACTATTGTTAGCCCCCTGTTCCATTTTCTGTCTTACCTAAACTCTGACTCCCACACGTTTGTGATAATCTCCACCTTTGACAAGACCTCCTGATATATGTTTCACTTGACCTTGGGTATTGGTATCATAATATGTACATATATATTTATGCCATGCAAATAAATGCAGTCATTCTGTATCTGTCTCTCTCCTTCTGGCTAATTTCACTCAACATAATCTTCTCCATGTCCATCCATTTATAGGCAAATTTTATAACTTCATTTTTCCTAACAGCTGCATAGTATTCCATTGTGTAGATGTACCAAAGCTTCTTTATCCAGTCATCGATTTTCGGGCACTCTGGTTGCTTCCAGATTCTGGCTATTGTGAATAATGCTGCTATGAACATAAAAGTAGGGATGGTGTTTCCGCTGCGTATTTTTGGTTTCCCAGAGTAGATTCCCAGGAGTGGTATGGCTGGGTCAAATGGGAGTTCAATTTCTAGTCTTTGGAGGAAAGTCCATATTGTTTTCCAGAAAGGCTGTACCAGCCGGCATTCCCACCAACAATGGATGAGTGTCCCCTTTTCCCCACATCCACGCCAGCACTTGTTGTTCTTGCTCTTTTGAATATGTGCCAGTCTCTGTGGTGTAAAGTGGTATCTCATTGTTGTTTTGATTTGCATCTCTCTGATGATTAGTGATGATGAGCATTTTTTCATATGTTTTTGGCCATTCGAATTTCTTCCTTGCTGAAGTTTCTGTTCATTTCTTGTCCCCATTTTTTGATGGGGTTGTTTGTTTTCTTCTTGTAAAGTTCTACCAGTGCCTGATATATCCTGGATATTAACCCCTTATCAGATGGGTATTGGGTGAATATTCTTTCCCATTCTGTGGACTGCTTTTGTATCTTAGTCACTGTTTCTTTTGAGGTGCAGAAGCTTTTCAGTTTCATGTAGTCCCATATGTTTATCTTTTCTTCTAGTTGCTTTGTTAGTGATGTTTCACCTTTGAAGATGCCTTTAGCTTCAATGTCGTGGAGGGTTTTTCCTATATTTTCTTCAATGTACTTTATGGATTCAAGTCTGATATTGAGATCTTTAGTCCATTTTGATCTGATTTTTGTGCATGGTGTTAGACACAGGTCCAAATTCATTTTTTACACGTTGCTGCCCAGTTTTCCCAACACCACTTGTTGAAGAGGCTTTCCTTACTCCATTTTAGACTCATTGCACCTTTATCAAAGATTAAATGATCATGTGTTTGAGGTTGGGTGTCAGGATACTCTATTCTATTTCATAGGTCCACAGGTCTGTTTTTATTCCAATACCATGCTGTTTTAATTACTACTGCCTTGTAGTACAGTTTGAAGTTGGGAAAGGTGATGCCTCCCATCTTCTTTTTCCCGAGGATTGCTTTAGCTATCCTTGGGGGTTTATTGTTCCATACAAATTTCAGGAGCGTTTGGTCAATTTCTTTGAAGAATGTCATCGGTATCCTTATAGGGACTGCATTGAATCTGTACAGAGCTCTAGGGAGTATTACCATTTTGACAGTGTTGATTCTCCCCATCCATGAACAGGGAATGTGTTTCCATTTCCTTGTGTCCTCTTTTATCTCTTGGAGCAGGGACAAGACAAGGTTGCCCCCTCTCACCTCTTTTATTCAATATAGTACTGGAAGTACTTGCCATAGCAATCAGAGAAGAAAAGGACATCAAGGGCATCCAGATAGGCAAGGAAGAAGTCAAGCTATCATTATTTGCAGATGACATGATATTATACCTAGAGAACCCTAAACTCTCTACCAAAAAACTCCTAGAAACAATAGACGCATATAGTAGAGTGGCAGGATACAAAATCAACACCCAAAAATCAGTGGCTTTCCTATATACAAATAGCGAAACAGAAGAAAGGGATATTAAGGAAACAATTCCATTCACAATTGTGCCACAGAAAATCAAATACCTAGGAATCAACTTACCCAAGTATGTAAAGGACCTGTACAAAGAAAACAACATTTTTATATTTCTTAAAATTCTATCAATTATTTCCCAAGTAAAACCACGAAAGTCACCTTTAATTAATTTTATTTCTTTTCCCATTCTCCCCCATATCATACCAATTCAGTTACATAAATATTCATTGAATATGGACATCTATCATTCTACAATTACACATTAAACACCTGGTATATGTTATGTTCTATGGTATTTTTTATCCACTTTCAGTGATGCTGTCTTCATCTAGATTCTCATTACTTTTTACCTGGATTAATGGAATTATCTATAAGTGAGTGGGGTTATTTAAATGGTTAATGCTAGATAAGGGAGGATTAATTGACAAGAAAACCAATCAGAGGTGATCAATCTGTTCATTCTTTTATCATAAGTTATCTTTAAATTTTAATTAGAAACATATTTGATTGGTCTTTATACAAAATCAGCAGTGAGGAAAAATATCACAATGACAATGTGTTAGAGAGAAAATTATAGCAAATTGCTTTATAGTGATTGGAATTAAATACTTACTCAAATAAAGGTTTTTCTGCTAGTTACAAGCACCAAAACATCAGATGAATTTGTATAGATTGCTAGCTATATAATCATAAAACATCCATGACTTTCATTGCAGTAAATCAATATGCGGTCATTCTTTCATTTGTCCTGTAAAGAAACTACTCATTTCTTCCCTGTGAAGGAACTACTCATTCTTCCTAGGCATCCATGACTCTCTAAAAATAAGATAAGTGCTCAAGATTCTTAAGTCAAATATTGTGTGTTTTTGAAATAATTTTGTTAGGAATTAGAAATATGACACGGTAGTAGATCTCTTCACTATTAATTAATTACAAGACTATCTTTTGGTATAAATGGGTGATGATGAATATGTCATTAAAGCTGAGCTTTAGTCCTATCATCTGAAAACTATAATGACTTCCTTAGTTTTTGTAATATTACCCTTGATCACTTGATCACTTGCCATCCTGTTATTCATTGGTTTGCTCGAGCGGGTGCCAGTAACATTTCCATTTGACCCTATCACATGCCAGTGTAGCCCAATGGCATCTGGTTGCTTCAGGAATACAAAGAGCTCAAACCTTTCGTTTAGGGTCTTGGACGAAGAAGTCTGACCATCTTGTAGGTGGGTGGCCACGTGATCTTTTGATATTCCACAGAATACAGTCAGTAACGGTTCTAGTCCGTGGTCGTCTCCAAATCGTATTACATGTCCAGCCCATCTGATTTTCAAGCCTTGGCAAATGAGACAGCATCCCTGACTCTGGAACAGTGACTGAGGTTCAGATCTCCGACCCTAAGCATTATATAAAATGTTACTTATAAATTGAATATGTATAATATTATATAATATATAAGATATAATAATATATTATATAATATATAATATTATATAATATATAAGATATAATAATATATTATATAATATATAATATTATATAATATATAATAATATATTATATAATATTATATAATATATAATAGAGTATATATTATATAATAGAGAGTTTTGAATTCCTGGCATCCCATATAATCCCCTGAGCACCGCTAGGAGTAATTCCTGAGTGAAGATCCAGGTGTAACCCCTGAGCATTGCTGGGTATGACCCAAAAAGCAATATAAATATATTATATTTTTAATAAACCCATTGGTGATTATAAAACTTTTGATAAAAATTTGAGATGACTGTTTTTAGTATACACATTATGTAAAGTTACATCTCTGCATACATTGCCTATTAAATGTTATTTTCTCTGCTCTGTTTAATAGGAATGATAATACCCCCAAAATATTCTATGAAGATTAGATGTAGACTTTTTTAGGTCATTAATTGTCAACTAAGAACAGAATCTAGAAATGTGAGTATTGTTCAGGGATGTTACCACAGTGTGTATCCTTGGTACACATTCCTGAGTTCTTTGAAGAGAAGCAGTGACATGGAAAATGGAAGCTCAGGAAGAGGGTAATAGTTCTTTAATTAAATATAGATGTTTATGTTCTTAATCTAAGGAGGTAGTGATGAGCCTGTGTTATATTACCAATTGAGAAATAGGAAACCAAAGTTCAGAG
This sequence comes from Cryptotis parvus, assembly GCA_021461705.1. Lineage (NCBI taxonomy): Eukaryota > Metazoa > Chordata > Mammalia > Eulipotyphla > Soricidae > Cryptotis > Cryptotis parvus. Next base: position 14,067 of record JAJIBD010008827.1, read on the forward strand.
AGGTTAACTGGCTTGCTTAAAGTCACACAGTTAGAAAATAGATACACATCACAGATCAAAGAGTGCAGTATTTTTCTTTTACCATTTTCTCTTTGCAATAAAATGTGTGGACAAGTTCTTGGTCTCCTTAATCACAACAAACTTTACTCATTATTATTAAATGCTTGTGACAAAAGGAACTCAGCAATTTTCTCATCAGCTGTAGTTTCTTAAAATAAATCACAATGCATTATAATTCCTCTTAATGATGGTCAGCCTTTAAATGTTTCAAGTACCTAAAAATGAGACTAGACTTAAGCTATTATAAGGATGGTAAACACAGCTGAAATGTTGCATGACAATGACTCTATAAAAATTCTCTTCATCAGGAATGTTTCACATTAAAAATCCATATTGTTCTCTATTTCTGAGCATATGTGTGCAAAAATAGATCCTCATTAATCTGTAAAGATGTGCCTTTCAAATATTTGGGTCTCAGATGCTTGACCCCTATTTTTCTGTGATATAGACAAGAGAGTTTTGAATTCCAGGCAGGTCAACTTCTCCAACCATTCAGGCTATCTGGAGACCTCTAGTGAATGATAGGAGAGAAAGCAATTAGAATCAGGATATTGAAGATAAGATTCATGACCTTGAATAAACTATTGTTTTATTTAAGTCTTTAGATAAGGAGATGTCACTTATAGAGACAATTTTTATTGATCATGTCTCATTTGAGTATGAAAATGTAAAGGTACATATGACTATTTAAATGATAATGAAGTCAAGGGCCAATTAGGTTACTAGCTTGTCCAGTATGCTGGGGATATAAGTGGCAGATATGATATTGACCGATTCAATGAAAACAATTCTTCCATGATTTCAACCTAAGGTCTTCTTCACTGTAGTGTCTTGGGTACCACATATTCTAAATATCATCAAGATGGAAAAGTGTGTTTCAGCAACCAGACCTGAAAAAGACCCTTTAATTTGATGCCTTAGTACAAGTTGTACTTAAAATAAAGCGACTTAAAGAGGAATGAAAAAAAATCTGGTTTCATATGTGCCTCAGAGTATATGTGGTCTTAGAAATAAAGACTCCTCTCTCTTAGATTTGATTGGTTTATCTCATGAAATGGATCGATGCGTTTTCCCTTCTATTGCTACAAAGTTACTGTGAATACTAAGTAGCACTTCTAAGGTAACAGGGTGGTGAAAATATGGCCCTAACTGAATCAGGACCATGACTGCACTGACTCAGAAAAATATGAGAAATATTGATCACCATTGTCTTCTTGTCTGTGTTACTTTTACTTTGTGTCCACAGACCCAATCCATAATTTCAACTTGACATTGCTTCTTAGTATACCTCCTGCTGCTACTTCAGAGTAACTGTATCTAGTAAAAAGATCCAGTAACACAACAACAAAAGCTGACAGATTAATTCTAGGGCAATTCAGACTTCATGAATCTTTCTGTATTTACATATGCTTTGTGAAGCAACGTTTTGTGAACTGGAGTATCTTTCACTTATAGGCTTTAAGGGGTTCATAAAACACCTAAAATTATTAGAAAAACTATTTCTATAAGTGCATATGTGTCTTTTTTAGAGTTTGCCAGAGAAGAACAGCTATGTAAATCGTTAAGATGCAGGAGAAAGGGAAATAGTTAAGATTCAGGGGGAGCAATTTTATGACCATACTATAGACACCTGTATTAGAATCTCCAATGTAGCTTCAGTTATCCTCTCTTATAACCAATGGCTACCATATCAATAAGTCCTTACTTCTGATAGCCTCTAAAACGCTAATTTTCCTGGGAGTCCACTTTTGTAATTTAGACATTTATCCTCTATTTCCAGGAGTAATAAAATGTTAGAAATGGCCCTGTTCCTATACTACCTTTGAGCCATCTACTTCATAAATGTCACAGTGACCTTTGTAAACCCATATATGACTATGATGATATATTTTTCTTTTTAACGGGGTTCCTTGAATCTTCAGTGTGGAGTGTGACCTCTTTTATTCTTTCTCTTTTTTCTTTTTCATGGTGAAACAGAGCCATGAATAGCTGGCTATACTCAAAATTTCAGCCAAGATTCTCCTCCTCTCCTTTTCATGTACCCTATGAAATGTAGGTGCTATATCATTAGTTCTTTTTTGTGTGGGTTGGGAGCCACAACCGGAAGTGGTTCAGAGCTACTCTAGGAGCTGATTGGGGGATGATGTGAGTCCAGATTGATCCTTGGAATTATGCATTCAAAGAAATTGTCTAACCCTTTGAGTCATCACCCTATCTTTCTCACTGTGATACTTTCATTTACTTGTTTCCTCTATCTGAAATGCCTTTTGCTTCTGCAAATCACAAACTTCTCAGCTTTTAGGGCCAAAAAAACAGTCTCAGCTCTCTTGAGAAGCTTTGCTTTATTCCTGTTATAGCTCCTCTTCCCCCCAAGTAGTGTTATTTATTTACTTATGTTTCAAATCTAAATTCTTACATAATTGTTCTTATTGACACAGATACATGGGGCAGAGCTGCTACTGGCTCCTCCTGCACTATGCTGATCATGAGGTACCTGGGAGGGAGGGCGAGGTTCTGTCCCTGGCTCACCATTCCAATAGAGCCTTGGAAGAAGCCAGAGGAAACCTGCACTATGATGGCAGCCATTTTCAACATCCAATCTCACAATTCGTCAGAGCTCCACCTAAAAGAAAAACTGATCTCAAGCCCAGGCTCGTCAGAACCCCACCCTCTAGAGAAGCCTATTTCAAGCCCAGGTATATTGAACCAGAGACACAGATGCACAGGGCAAAACTGCTACCAGCTCTCCCTGTTGCGTTTATGGTTCATCAGTAAATGAATGAACTGAGAGCCTACCTACAACTACTGAGAGTATCCCACCCACATGGCAGAGGCTGGCAAGCTACCCGTGTCATATTCAATATGCCAAGAGCAGTAATGATGATGGACCTCACTCTCATGATCTGAATGAATGGTTTGAGGTTCTTAGTTTTCCTTTAGGGAGCAGATACCCTAGGGCTACACTCGCATGCGACAGGGACAAATGGAGACATTACTGGTACCCACTGGAGCAAATCGATGAAGAACAGAAGACAAGTGATACAAGTGATTGTTTATTTTTAAATTTATTATTTATTTTTTGACAATTACAAAAATGTTCATGTTTGGGTTTCAGTCATACAGTGTTCCAGCACCCATCCCTCCACCAGTGCCCACCTCCCACCACTAATGTCCAGATACCCTCCCACCTCCCCTAGTCTGCCTCCGTGGCAGGTTCTCCATCCGTTTTCTCTTTCTCTTTTTCTTTTCTTTCTCTCTCTCTCTTCCCTCTCTCTTACATGTTGTGGATTGTAATAGACTTTCGACAATCATTGGTCCACTGTTCCCTTCTCTGTCTTATCTAACCTCTGCTCCCACACATCTGTGGTAGTTTCCACCTTTGGCAAGACCTCCTGATCCACATTTCGCCTGATCTTGGATCACTGTATCACTGTATAACTGTATTACTGTCTTTCTGTTCATCATCGATTTGCTCGAGCGGGCACCAGTAACATCTCCATATGTCCTGTCTCATGCAAGTAGAGCCCAAGGGCAACTGCTTGCTCCAGGAACATAAAGAGCCTCAAAACATTCCATTAGGTCATGGGAATGAGGTCTATAATTGTTACTGGTATTTGGCATATCAAATACGACACAGGTAGCTTGCCAGGCTCTGCCGTGTGGGTAGCATACTCTTGTAGTCATCTCTAAATCCAGCATTTATTGATGAACCAGGCTGTGATAGGCTGATCTTGGATATTGGTGTCATAATATGTATATATATATATATGTATATATGTATATATATATTTATGTCATGCAAATAAATGCAATCATTCTATAACTGTCTAACCTTCTGGTTAATTTAACTCACATGATCATCTCCATGTCCATCCATTTATAGGCTAATTTCATAACTTCATTTTTCCTAACTGCTGCATAGTATTCCATTGTGTAGATGTACCAAAGTTTCTTTATCCAGTCATCAATTTTTGGGCACTCTGGTTGTTTCCAGATTCTGGTTATTGTGAATAATCCTGCTATGAATATAAAAGTAGGAATGGTGTTTCCGCTGCAAGTTTTGGCTTCCCAGGGTATATTCCCAGGAGTGGTATGGCTGGGTCAAATGGGAGTTCAATTTCTAGTCTTTGGAGAAATGTCCATATTGTTTTCCAAAAAAGGAGGTACCAGCCGGCATTCCCACCAACAATGGATGAGTGTCCCCTTTTCCCCACATCCACGCCAGCACATGTTTTTCTTGCTCTTTCGGGGTATGTGCCAGTTTCGGTGGTGTAAAATGGTATCTCATTGTTGTTTTGATTTGCATCTCTCTGATGATTAATGATGATGAGCATTTTTTCATATGCCATTCGAACTTCTTCCTGGCTGAAGTTTCTGTTCATTTCTTCTCCCCATTTTTTTGACTGAGTTGGTTGTTTTCTTCTTGTTAAGTTCTACCAGTGCCTGATATATCCTGGATATTAACCCCTTATTAGATGGGTATTGGGTGAATATTCTTTCCCATTCAGTAGACTGTCTTTGTAACTTGGTCACTGTTTCTTTTGAAGTGCAGAAACTTTTTAGCTTTATGTAATCCCATATGTTTATTTTTTCTTCTAGTTGTTTTGTTAGTGTTGTTTCTTCTTTGAAGATGTCTTTAGCTTCAATGTCGTGGAGGGATTTTTCTATATTTTCTCCACTCTACTTTATGGATTCAGGTCTGATATTGAGATCTTTAATCCATTTTGTTCTGATTTTTGTGCATCGTGATAGACTGAGGTCTAAATTCATTTTTCTTACATGTAGCTGCCCAGTTTTCCTAGCACCACTTGTTGAAGAGGCTTTCCTTGCTCCATTTCATACTTTTTTGCCCCTCCATCAAAGATTAATTGGTCATTTTTTTGAGGCTGGTCGTCAGGATACTCAACTCTATTCCATAGGTCCACAATTCTTTTTTATTCCAATACCATACTCTTTTAATTACCACTGCTTTGTAGTAGAGTTTGAAGTTGGGGAAGGGTGATGCCTCTCATGTTCTTTTCCCCAAGGATTGCTTTAGTTATTCATGGGGGTTTATTATTCCATATAAATTTCAGAAGTGTTTGGTCTATTTCTTTGAGGAATGTCATGCATATCTGTATAGGGATGGCATTGAATCTGTATAAAGCTCTTGATTGTTTTTTAATCACATTGTATTTTCTTAACTCTGTAGCTATATCTCCTTTCTTCCTCACTTTCACATCATCAGAGGTAAAACCAGGATGACAGCCTGGGGGTTGGAGGGAGGGGGTGTGGGTACATTGGTGGTGGGAATGGGGCACTGTTGAAGGGATGGGTGCTGGAATACTGTATTACCAAGAACCAATTATGAACACCTTTGTAATTGTATGTCTCACAGTGGCATAATAAAAAATGAAAGAAAAATAAATCACAAGAATGTTGCAAATACAAAATAAAAAAACGCAGTTATTAGCTGTTGGATCCCTTTAAGAGATCCCTTAAAGGGATGATTTGTACTTCTGAAAGGGAGGAGGCAAATAGCCAAATATTGGGGACATAAAAGAATTGGAAAGACAGTTGAGTTGTCAGTTGAGAGTTAGTTTTCAGTCTGGCTGGCAGGAGTGAGTTGGAGGAGCAAATGACCTGACAGGATAGAGAGTTAAAGGAGCAGAGGGAAGGGTTGGCTGAGCTTGCCTAATGGCAGAGCAAGAAAACAGTTGGAAGAAAGGCTCAAAGGGAGTTCAAAGCCTCTGGACTGGTTCTGTTCCTGATACTGTCAGTTAGTCAGCCACAACAGCTATATACTGACAATTATCTATCAAAATTCCAGAAATATATAGTTCATAAACATACTTCTTGAAAAATCAATGATTTTATAAATAGTGTTGAAGAAATAGAAACTAAATGGACAGAGAAAAAATATTGGATTCATTGTGAAGTCATGGTGTCTCAACAATCATGCATCAAACTGGTTACTGCACTGACCCATGAAATAAAATAGAAGGCCATTCACTCTGCATTAACATTTTTGGATCATTGAAAGAATAGCATATTTGAAACAACACCAAATTAAGAGTTAGAAAACTCTACACTTTAATATCAACTATGCTACTAATTCTTTACAAGGCATTGGATACATTGCATTTTATCTATGACCTCAGTGTTCTTTTTTTATTAAATATTTTATTATACCACCATGTTCTTAGTAAGACAATTTTGAAGCAATATCTCCGGTCAGTTCTAGCACTAGCATTTTGTCAGTCTAAGAAAACAAATCATGATCCTACGTTCTGGGCTAGTTTTCTGATATTTCTTGAAAAGATAAAAGATACATAAAACACACTGATCTCAATATAAAAAATTCTTTATTCAGGGTGTGCTAGGGAATTAGCATTTTGATGGTATTGATCTGGGATTCTGTAAAGTTACCTCAAATGTGTGAAACTCTGGCAATTGAATCTAATTTCCCAGAAGAGTTTTTATATGGTTTTTCTGAGTCAAAGATTCTCTGATACATCAGAATCATGATTAAAGTCTAGTAAGTTAATAGGTAGGTCAAGAAGCCAAAAAGCCATGCCATGACGGGAAACAAAATCTTAAATCTGAACAAACCTCAAATATGGTAGATGTCATTGGAACATTTAAGTACGAATCAAATGCCCCTCTTAAAGAGATTGTACAGAGTAAAACTTTATATATATATATATATATATATATATATATATATATATATATACACACATATATATGTGCTTGACTATTTTCACTGCTTATACAAAAGAATTATAACTTAGAAAAAAACTGCTAGACTTGTTTCAAGCAGTCAAGACAATCTTTTTGATTAGTCATGTTGTAGTGTCTTAATTTCTTTGTCAGTACAACTGAATGCATTCCTTGCACTTTGCTGTGTTGTTGAGAGAAATACAGGAGAAAGAAAAAAAAATATATATATATCACTAGATTGCTTGACATCCTGTTATTCGCCAATTTGTTCCAGTAACATTTCCATTTGACCCCATCATTTGCCAGTGTAGCCCAATGGCATCTGGTTGCTTCAGGAATACAAAGAGCCTCAAACCATTCATTCAGGGTCTTGACGAAGAAGTCTGACCATCTTGTATGTGGGCAGCCACGTGATCTTTTGACATCCCTTGGGGTCCAGTCAGTAAAGGCTCTAGTCCAGGGGTCGTCTCCAAATCGCATTACATGTCCAGCCCATCTGATTTTCGATGCCTTGGCAAATGAGACAGCATCCCTGACTCTGGAACAGCAACGGAAGTTTGAGCTCTGGATTCCTTTTTCACTTGAGTGAGGCATGATATTCTAAGCATAGCTCTTTCGATTCCTCTTTGGGAGACACAAATAGCATTCTCATCCTGCTTTCAGTAGGGCTCGGGTCTCTGAGGCATGTTAATGCACGGAGAATGGTGGAGTTAAAGAGATGTGCCCGGAGCTGGATGTTCTTTGTCTTTTTAGCTATTTCTTTGATGCTTTTGAGGGCATTCCATCCTCCTGCACAGCTCAGGCTTTTGGTTTTTCATCATGTTGATTTCTCGACCTAGGTATACATAATTGCTGCATTCAGAGATGTTTGTTCCATTGAGAGTGAATGGGGCCTCTGGAACTACTTCATTTTTCATGAACATATTTTTGCTGAGATTCAGCTGTAGACCTATCTTTCCACATTCTCGGTTAAATTCAGTCAGCATTTGTGCCGCTTCGCTAATGTTTGGTGTTATTAGAACAATGTCATCAGCAAAGCGGAGGTGGTTTAGTTGCCGAACGTCTATGTTCACTCCCATTCCTTCCCATTCTAATTGTTGCATGATGTTATCAAGGGTGGCACTGAAGACTTTTGGAGAAATGGTATCACCCTGCCGAACCCCTCTTTTGAAATTGATGATCACTTCTTTGTAGAATGGTGAGATCCTGGTGGTGAATCCCGTATTACAGCTCATGAAGGATCTTGATGTATTGGGTTTGAGCGCCCTGTTTGGCTAGGGCTTCGATGACCACTTCAGTCTCCACAGAATCACAGGATTTCTTTAAATCAATGAACGTGAGACAGAGTGGCATCCTAAACTCACTATACACTTCAATGAACTTTCTTTACCATGTGGATATGGTCGATTGTGCTGAATCCTTTTTGGAAGTCAGCTTGCTCTCATGGTTGCTCTTCATCTAATATTCTGCCAATCCTGTTCAGGATGACTCGAGTGAACAGCTTGTAGATGACAGACAACAGGCAGATGGGTTGATAGCTGCCAATGTCGTGGATGTCTCTCTTCTTGAACAGTAAAACTATCTTGCTTGTTTTCCAATGGGAGGGCACCTTGCATTTGGACAGGTAGAGTGTGACGAGCCGAGCCAGTGTATTGATGAGTACTGAAGGCAGATTCTTCACGTATTCCTGTCTGACTTTGTCCTGGCCTGGTGATTTTCCCTTCTTTACTAATTAAATGGCATGTTGGATTTCAGAAGGGAGAATGTTAGGAACGACATATCCATTCTGCGGAATTTGGTATATGGGCATGTGGACTTAGCTATCAAAGAGATCTGAGTAGAAGTCATATATATACCAGAGACTCTCAGACATGGGGCAGAGCTGCTACTTGCTCTCCCTGTGCCCAGCCGCTCATGAGGCGTTCGGGAGGCCTGGCGGGTTCTAGCCCTGGCCTGCCACCCCAGCAGAGCCTCACAACAAGCCAGACGACACCCCCACTCCATGGGGGCCACCATTTTCCACATCCGGACTTCCCTCTCATCACAACTCCACCCAGCAGACCAGACTATCACAGCCGGCTCGCGGCGCGCTGCTAGCAGCCACGTGGTTCATCAATAAATGCTTTATTTAGAGGTGACTACAAGAGTATGCCACCCGCATGGCAAGCCTGGCAAGCTGCTCGTGTTGTATTTGATATGTCAAATACCAGTAACATTTATATTAGGTCATTCCCATGACCTAATATAATGGTTTGAGGCTCTTTATGTTCCTGGAGCAAGCCTTTGGGTTCTACTAGCATGAGACAGGACATATGGATATATTACTGGTGCCTGCTCTAGCAAATAGATGATTAACAGGAAGATAGTGATTATGATAACACTTAAATACATGTAGGGCAAACCACAATGTGTAAAGAAGGGAGAGAGAAAGAAAAAGAGAAGAGGAGAGGAAGAGGAATGCAAGAGGAAGAGGAAGAGGAAGAAGGAGGAGGATATAGAGATGGAGGCAGAGAAGGAGAAGGAGAAGAAGAAAAGAAGAGGAAGAAGAAGAGGAAGAAGAAGAAGAGGAAGAAGAGGAAGAAGAGAAGAAGAAGAGGAAGAAAAGGAAGAAGAAGAGGAAGAAGAGGAAGAAGAAGAGGGAAAAAATAAGAGGAAGAAGAGGAAGAAAAGGAAGAAGAAGAGGAAGAAGAAGAGGTAGTAGAAGATAAAGAAGAAGAAGAAGAAGAAGAAGAAGAAGAAGAAGAAGAAGAAGAAGAAGAAGAAGAAGAAGAAGAAGAAGAAGAAGATCTATCTTCAGAGAGGGTAGTTTAAATAAAAATCAATGAATCAGCATGTAGCTCTAGAAATAGGGTGGTACTAAACTTTTTCCAGGTCTACACTAATGATTATCTCAGTGACTAGTTACTTTCTTGAGATTATCTCTTATGACAAATCACTTGAGAGAGAGAGAGAGCTGGTGTAAAGAAGCACAGCTTAATGGATGTAATTTTCATGGGGAGAAACATTTCATAATTTCATGGGATTCAATGCAATCTAGATAGTACCAACAAGATCTGTCTATTTTCTATTCTGCACCAACATAATTCTGAGTGTCTTGAGCTCTGTTTACTGAAAGGGTCATGGTCTATTCTTGAGGGCAAACTAGTATGACCCTTCCTTAATCTAAAATATAGTCTCAATGTAGACAGGATGGTAGACTCCTGGTAAATTCTAACTGTCCCATGCTGAGACAAGGTGGTATTAATAATTGTGCTCAATCTAGATAACATTAAAATCATAGTAAAGATTGTAATAATATTTCAGAAGTTCCTGATTCAGAGTCAAAAATGACTTTTATAGTTGCCACACCCTCCATCAGTGTTTACACAGAAGAGAGATCTCATTAGCATGAAACTTGGCTAAAAACATGTAAATAGCTTAAACTTTAAGTAGATTAAACAGCAAAGATCCAAAGCTAGCTAGGCCTTGTCCTCCAACAATTATGCTTCTTTATATCCTACGTGAGAGAGATCATCTGTGTATCAACTGTTATGAAACCCATGTCTAAGTCACAAGAAGTAGGCCCTGAGACAGGTCCCACTAACCCATGATATAACCTCTAATGTATATTGCTTGTTTGTCTACTAAGAGTTAAAGAGGTCCAGGAATGTTCTGTGAGTCAGCTCCTAAAATAGACTTGAACTAACAAACAGGGATAGAAGAATATATTCTGGACAGATTAAAGAGGGAGTGAATATCTCTGCAAAGAAAGAAACCTGTAAGCAGAAACAATCAGTAAATAATTTCTAAGGTGTTACTCTTGGGAATGAGGAAGGGGATTAGTACAAACACATGGTACCCCAATCCTATAATACAATATTGAAACAAAATGCAAGAATTATAGCATATAAATGGGGTACATATAAAATAGTCCCTATAAGACCATCTTGGTAACTTATCAAAGCCTGTGAACTGAAATATTTATATCAGTTTTCATGGTAATGGAGGAACCAGGCGACATTTAATTACCTTACTAAAGAATCATCTTATGGACCTTTTTCTCTTAGGAGCAGTCTCTGGGGCAATTCCCTCAGGAGAATTTCACTCACAGAGAGGTAGAAGTTGAGTACCTGAGGGCGCAGAGACACTTGCTTAAGCCGGGCCTATAAACAATCCCAACCACTCCTGTCCTGGTCTGACTGTTAGCAAGTGAGTAGGTTCCTTAAGATCAGGAATCACCTTAGGGATTTGCAAACACTTAGGTCTAGAAGTCAACATGATGAATAACCTAAAACCTGAGCTGCGCAAGAGGAAGAGAGCAGCATACAATGCCTTCAAAAGCATCAAAAGCATCGAAGAAATATCTAAAAAAAGACGAAGAACCTCTGGCTCCAGGCATAATTCTTTGACTCCACCATTCTCCCTGCATTAGCATACGGCTCAGAGACATGGGCCCTATGAAAGCAGGATGAGACTGTTATTCTGGTCTCCCAAAGAGGAATCGAAAGAGCTATGCTTGGAATATCATGCCTCACTCAAGTGAGAGAAGGAATCTGGAGTTCTGACCTCCATCGCTGTTCCAGAGTCAGCGGCACTGTCTTGTTTGCCAAGGCATTGGAAATCAGATGGGCTGGACATGTAATGTGATTTGGAGACGACCGCTGGACTAGAGCCGTTACCAACTGGATTCCACGAGACTTCAAAAGATCATGTGGCCGCCCAACTACAAGATGGTCAGACTTCTTTGTCAAGACCCTGAATGAACAGTTCGAGGCTCTTTGTTTTCCTGAAGCAACCAGATGCCATTTGGCTACACTGGCACATGATAGGGTCAAATGGAAATGTTACTGGTACCCACTCGAGCAAATCCATGAATAATGGGATGTCAAGTGATCAAGTGATCAAGCCAGCTAACAAGGGAATTTTCTTTGCATAGAGTGCTCCCTGTTAGCCACAAACTTATGTTTAGATTCTGAGGCTCTAACTTCCTTTAAGTGCATATATAGATTTGAGAGCAATGTTCATATCTATATGAACACAACAGCGTAACCTGGGGGCTACCAGAAGATATCAACCTTAATCCCCTGATTACCCTACAGATAGTGCACAGGTGCTCCGGAAACTTGTGCTTTTAAACTCTGGGTGGGCGCCCATGTGTCGGGGACGCTACCTGGGTCCCCGACAGTGTCAGGACAGAAGTTCTCTTCTACCTCCTAGGAAGCCGGGGGAACAGATGAAAACTCATGAGTCCGGTGCATTTCCAAAAAAGGCTTTTAATAGTACAAAAGCTCTTCCACAGCACTCCAATATAATGAACAAGCTCTAGCTCTGGTCTGAACTTAGACCATACAAAAGAGCCTAAGTCTCCCACCAAAAAAGAGAGAGAGGATTTCACCTGAGATGAGTCCTACCCAGAAGAAGGAGCAAAGGGCCAAAGAGCAAAAAGCCAAATGCCAAAAGCAAAAGGCTGAGGAGCTAAAAGCCACAAGAGTCAAAAGCCGAAGGGGCCTCAAGTCAGTCCCCTTATACACACCAAAGTAATCCAGGGAGGGTCATGTCAACAAAGAACCCTAAACAGAGCATAGAAGAGCAGTGCCACACCCTATTGCAGGTATAAACAAAGGTTACACCAAGGACTAATCTCTTCTTCTGAGATTATCTCTTATGTAAAACACTGGAGAGAGAGGGGGAGGGCTGGTATAAATTAATACATCTTAACTTCATGAGCTTCATGTAATCTAGATGGTACCCACAAGGTCCTTATTATTATCTGCACCAGGGTGATTCTGAGTATCTTGTTCTCGTGTACTAAAAAAGGGTCACATTCGCCTGCTTAGAGCAAACTAGTATGATCCTTCCTATAGTCTTCCTAAGTCTCAACGTAGTCAGGGTGGTAGTCTCCTGGTAAATTCTAACTGTCCCACGTTGGGTGCAGTGGGTATAAAGAGGAGCTGTGCCCAATCTAGGAAACATAGAAGTCTTAGTAGATGTATAAGTCAGAAGTTATTCAGTCAAGGTGACTTCTGTAACTGCCACACCCTCTAGCAGTTGTTTACATAGAAGAGAAGTCTCATTAGAATGAACTTTGGCTTAAATAGAGTAAGCTGGGAGTGGGCAAAACAACAAAACTCCCAGAATAGCTAAACCTGTCCTCCAACACCCATGTCCATTCAAATTGAGTGTTCAGGTAACCACCCCTCCTGACACTGGTACTTCTTTCCATTTTGTTGTAATCTAGAGAACTCAAACTTCCTGTCCCAGATTTTACAGAACATTTGCAACCTTATGCCACAGGACACAAACAAGGTCTACTTGACCTTGGGACTATAGCTGCTTTGAGGGCTTAAAAAATGCAAACCCTCTCATAGTCACAGGTCTACAAGAGCTGCTTTGACTAAGGGAACTCCATGAACCTTCAGTCACCAGCCCAGCCTGGCCCACTTGACTTTGTTGCTGCAGACAATACTAAGCACTGACAACAGTGAACTCTGGGTGGCCAATATGACCTACTCAGCCATCACACTCTTGATGGAACTGATGACGACAGATTCCTAGTGGCAAATCAGGTTTTCACAAGCTTTCAGCCACAGACATAGCCTGAATTGGTGATTATAAGTCCCAATCACTGCATGGATTTGCTTGAACACACACCCTTGCATATAGCCCTAATGTTAAGGCATAATTAAGAAATGAGCTCATTTGCAATAATAGATTAAAACAGAAATCTGGAAGGAGCCAGAAGGACAGCAGAAATTTCTAAATTCCCTGATGAATACTTAGTCCTAGCAATCAGAATCATTTTATTACAACTGAAGTGAGGGTATCAGTGATAAGGAATTTTAACAAGGAGAAAATGTGAACAAGTTTGAAACATCTCAGTAAGCTAAAAGAATACAGCAATTTAACAGAAAACTACAGCAGAAGAGCTAAACAGTAAAATAACAGAAGCTAGATTAAAACAAGGGAGACTGAGGATAAAGTAGGAAAATCATCAAAACAAAACAGAAAAGAGTTTCAATGGAGAGAGCATAAGAAAGTTAATGAAAGTCAATTATAGAAACTGTTTTCTTCACAGGGGCTCCTCAGAGAAAAGAAAGATAACAGCAGCTTTCTTATTTGAGAAAACAATAGCCAAGAATTTTTCCAAACAGAGGAGAGAGAAAAATGCCCAACTATAAGAAGCTCAAAGAGCTTGACAACAAAATAAATAACCTGACACACTGTAATTCTAAAATTAAAAGATAGAATTCTAAAAAAAAAGTAATACAACAAGTTGCATACAACAGAACTTTACTGATCAGAAGAGACTGGCATGAGCCACTGAAAGGCAAAGAACTACAATAAAACACATTTCCTCAAGTTAGATTATTATTGTTATTCAAAGAAGTGAATAAAATTTTTTCAGGCAAGCAACTGTTAAAGGACTTCCTGGCCACAAAAACTAGCTCTGTGAAAAAATACTTATGTAACTTATGAAAAATGGAAAGAAACACAGGAGTAGTAAGATACTTAAAACTACAAAATGTGGGAAAGAAGTAGAGTAAAATTTCATCTATTATATGTGAATGCACTTGCTTTAAATTTGATGGGCTTCAAGGATAGGACTGCAAGAAAGGAACTTCCTGTACTTCAAAGGGACCAACCTGGTTTGATCCTTGCACATGAGCACTGATAGGAGTGATATTTGATTATAGAGATGGGAATAAGCCAAGTGTGCTTTAAAACCAAACATAAAATAAAATTGGAAATAAGCTCAGAATTGGAGAGGTGAAAGACCACATGAACTCTGACCACCACTCAAAAGCTAAGTATCAAAGTATAAGGGGAGAAAATATGAGTAGAAAAAAACACTAAAACAGCCAAAATCTGTATAGAAAAAAAATCACAGCAGCTTCTTTTATAAAGTAATTTAACAAGAAATCAATGGCATTAGCTCACAGATGACAAAGCACAGAAGACTCGATGGATTACAACACAAAACCAAGCTCTGTTGCTTAGAAGTCATCTATTTCAGTGTTAAAGTAGACTAAGAGGAAAATGATGGAAAACAAACATACAAGAAAATGATGCCGAAAATGGCTGGGACAGTCATGTTTATATCAGAAAAAATAGATTTTAAACTGAAAAAAACAAAATAAGAGATAGGGATAGCTTGTGCATAATGGTTAAGGGATCAAAACACCAAGTAGACAACCCTCATTAGCATATAGGCATCAAATGTAGGAGTATTAAAATAATTATAAAGTAACGACAAAGAGGCCTGAAAACAGACATCAACAGCAACATAACAGTAACATGGGAAAATTCTCATACCCCTCATCCAGACAGAAAATCAACATAAAAGCCAAACATTTAGATGAGAAGTTAAAAGAGTTGAGCTTAGTATACTTTACAGGGCTTTCTGTCCACCCCTAAAGTCACTATCACTATCACTATCTTCCCGTTAATCATCTATTTGCTAGAGCGGGCACCAGTAATATCTCCATATGTCCTGTCTCATGCTAGTAGAACCCAAAGGCATCTGCTTGCTCCAGGAACATAAAGAGCCTTAAACAATGATTTTAGGTCATGGGAATGACCTAATATAAATGTTACTGGTATTTGGCATATCAAATACTACACAAGCAGCTTGCCAGGCTTGCTGTGCGGGTGGCATACTATTGTAGTCACCTCTATATAAAGCATTTATTGATAAACTGTGCAGCCACTCAGCGGCTGCGCGAGCCGGGCTGTGATAGTCTGGTTTGCTGGGTGGAGTTGTGACGAGAGGGAAGTCCGGATGTGGAAAATGGCGGGCCCCATGGAGTAGGGTAGGCTGGTCTGGCTTGTTGTGAGGCTCTGCTGGGGTGGCAGGCCAGGGCTAGAACCTGCAATGCCTCCCGGGTGCCTCACAAGCAGCTGGGCACAGGGAGAGCAAGTAGCAGCTCTGCCCCCATGTTTGAGAGTCTCTGGTTCAGCATACCTGGGCCGGATTGAAAAAAAAACTGCTGCAGGGTGGCTGTCAATGATCCAGGCTGTGATAGTCTGGTCTGCTGGGTGGAGTTGTGATGAGATGGAAGTCCGGATGTGGAAAATGGTGGGCCCCATGGAGTAGGGGAGGGTGGTCTGGATTGTTGTGAGGCTCTGCTGGGGTGGCAGGCCCGGGCTAGAACCTGCCATGCCTCCCTGGGCCGCAGTGATAGCCCAGTGGGTAGGGCATTTGCATTGCACGCGGCCGGTCCCTGCTGGCCTGGGTTCGATCCCTGGCATCCCATATGGTCCTCGAGCACCGCCAGGAGTAACTCCTGAGTGCAGAGCCAGGAGTAATACCTGAGTGCAGAGCCAGGAGAAACCCCTGAGCATTGTCAGGTGTGACCCAAAAAAGCGAAAAAAAAAAGAAAAACCTAAAGTAAATAGACATTACTCTTTTGTGCATTTTGAGCTTTCTTAAGGCTAGAACATACTTAAAATCACAAATTAAATGTAAACAAAATGAAGATTAGAATCATATCAGATATCTTTTCAGTTTATAAAACTACAAGGTAGAACTCACAAAGAAAGAAAGAAAGAAAGAAAGAAAGAAAGAAAGAAAGAGAGAAAGAAAGAAAGAGAGAAAGAAAGAAAGAAAGAAAGAAAGAAAGAAAGAAAGAAAGAAAGAAAGAAAGAAAGAAAGAAAGCAAGAAAGCAAGAAAGAAAGAAAGAAAGAAAGCAAGAAAGCAAGAAAGCAAGAAAGCAAGAAAGCAAGAAAGCAAGAAAGCAAGAAAGCAAGAAAGCAAGAAAGAAAAGAAAGAAAGAAAGAAAGAAAGAAAGAAAGAAAGAAAGAAAGAAAGAAAGAAAGAAAGAAAGAAAGAAAGAAAGAAAGAAAGAAAAAGAGGAAAAGAGCAAACAGGAAAACATGATACTATATAATATAATTATTGGGAAAATAAATCAAAATGGAAATAAAATTTAAAGAAGCAATAATAAAGACATGAGCTCTAAGAACATATGGGATATTGCAAAAAATAAAAGGAGAAATTCATTGAAACACAACTTTACATCATAAAGCAAATCTCAAATAAACAGTCTAATTCCATATCTTGATGAAATAGCAAAAGAGAAAATAAAATTAATGGTAAGCAGAAATGAAATTATAGATAATTAGCACTGAAATAAGTGAAACAAATGAAAAGACAATACAAAATATCAATGTAACCAAGAGCTAATTCTCTGAAAGAACAAATAGGATAGACAAGCCATTGCTATATTTGAAAGAATGAAGCCCCAATAATTAGGATCAGAAATGAAAGAGAAGATGTTATAGATACCATAGAAATACAAGGAATAAGAGATGATGTGAACAACTTGATACCAATAAGCTGAAAAAACTAGAAGAAATGAAAAATTTAAAAATCATACAAATATCCAATATTGAATAAAAAGAAAATAGAATTAAATCTATAAAACTAAATGTATACTGAAAGAATTTGCATATTCTATTTACACATACTAAAATTACATGTAATAAATACTTGTGCTGCAAGTTAAATACTTGTGCTGCAAGTGAACTATGGAAAGAGGGATTGGGGACGAGTAGCATCAGCAACAGGAAATTTATTCGCTGCAAATCATATAATTTTTCTTAACTGCCTCCCAAAATCTAGAGTTGTCTAGGGGTAGGGATTAAAACTTCTGATGTGTTGCAGGACTCCTAAGGGCCGCTGCATCTGCTCTGGATTGCCTCCCGCAAATCACTCCATAGATAAGGGGGTAGTCTAAATGTGGCAGTTTATCTGACCATGTATGCTGTACTAGCTGGTATAAATATTCTCCCATGCTATCACAATCATCGTGGGACTAGCTAGATCTTACCAGTATATTAGCCTGGCCACGTAAGGACACCTAAGTAATTAGACCAGAGAGAAATGCTGTTTGCTTCCAAACAAACAAGCATGGCTCCCTGATAAAATATAAAACTACAATGAAGTAGAGGAGACTTGTGAAGGCTTGGAGAAATATTTAACTGGCATTGGTGTTGATCTTTGGTACAGTGACATGCCATCTCAGAAACCCCTTCTCTACATTTCAAAGGCCTTCCCGGCTCAAAACATTAGCACAGTAAAGGCCCTAGGTGAGATGCAGGGAGGGATTACCTGAGGGCATTGGACCCTCCCTGCTTTCCATAACAATGGGAGGAAGGTCTGAGTTGCAGGGGGGCGGGGTATAAACTTGCTGGTTCCCGCCTCCCGGGCTTCTTCTTCCCGGTGGGATCTCGCCTTGTGAGCGCTTATTCCCCTTGGAAGTTTTACACGTGGTGGTCGCCATCTTGGCCTACACGTGACTGGGGTTCTAGACTGGAATCCTAAGCATCGGGTTTTTCCTTTTGCTGATTTGTATGCCTGAACCTGTGATAAGTAAAGCCTTTTAAAACCGCATCGGATTCCTGAGTGTTCATCCATTCCTCGCCGGCTTCGGAGGTAGAAGGGAACTCGCTTCCCGTCACTGTCGGGACCCCGGCGGAGCGCCTCGACACTGATGGTGTCTTTTGGTATTATTAGGATGGTCTTTCTTTTCTTTCTTTTTTTTTTTTGCTTTTTTGGGGCACACCCGGCAATGCTCAGGGGTTTCTCCTGGCTCTGCACTCAGGAATTACTCCTGGCAGTGCTCGGGGGGACCATATGGGATGTCGTGGATGGATCCCGGCCGGCACAGGCCCACCGCGTGCAAGGCAAATGCCCTACCCGCTGGTCTATCGCTCAGGCCCCAGTCTTTATTTCCTGAGGTGCAGTATCTCCTTTTAGGAATCCAGTTTAATCTCTGGGCCTGGAGTTCTCTGTTGTAATGTGTTTCCAGCATCCTTGGAGGTGCCAAGGTGTACTTTTAAAGGTCCTCACGCTGCTCAGTTGGTTTCTTAAAAACAGCATCTTTCTGTATCATCATGGTCTTCCACCTCTATTTATCTACCTATAACACTAAATGGTTTATACAACAAAAGATATAGTTTCCGATAATTTTTATTGGCGTTTTTACTGTGGTTTCCAAATTTAACCTTGCATGCATTCTTGGAATTAGGCAAAACTTATTTATATGCTTTTGTATATTAATATTCATGTCCTTATGCATTCCAATATGTACTCTAGGAATGATAACTAAAGTGTAAAAGATTTTATTGTCTGCCCAAAAATTAGTTTCTTTTCCTTTTTAATGACACTTAGATCTATATGAGATTTCAGTGACCTTGTTTACCATTGAGAAACTTCAACCTAACCAAGCTTTTTGACCAAGTGGTCATTGTACTAAGTTAATCAGAGTAATTCTCTCTTATTTGCACTTACTAGCTTTAGTAAAACAGAATAAAACTTAAATCGTGGACTTGTCATGCATAGGACTTAATCTTTTTGGGCATATGTGACTTAATTTAATCCCATTTAAGGAAAGGCAAAGATATGGTGTAGCATCTGGAATATTATTTTGTCAGTTATAGAAAGAAAAATTTCCTCTTCTGAAGCAATATGTATATCATGCCTGAATTTGAATCTTAGAATTTATATGAGCATTTCATTGTGGAATTTAATTGCATTGGGACAAAACAACCTTATAGCACACATACACTAACTTTTCTTATAATCTCAGATTCACACAAAATAGTCGTTATTTCAGCTAAGTAACCTACCTCACTGTGTTTCCCATTTCTATATACTAATCTATAAATAATATAAAAACTAAATCAAGGAAATAAACACCAATCTAAGTTGACTACAAAATGTCTGTGATAGATTAATATTTAGGTATAAATAGATGGAATTTTAATGTCACAATATGAATGTCATATATATGACATATATATTACATATATATCATATATGTGACATATAACACATATATGTCACATATATGACACATATATGACTATATATGTCATATATATGTATATGTGTGTATATATGATATATGTGTATATATATATATATATATATATATATATATATATATATGATGAGCCCTTCCTCGTCAGAGTCTCAACCTATAGTGAAGATTCTTTCAAGCCCAGGTATGCCTGATCCAAAGACCCCTTGTAGGGCAGAGATTGCACTGGCTTTCCCTGTGCTCAGCTGATCATGAAGTGCCCTGGGAGGGAAGGCAACTCCTAGCTCTGGCCTGGCATCTCAATAGAGCCTCTGAAGAAGCCAGAGGAACCCCCCACACCATAAGGACTGCCATTTTCAATGTCCAGACCTCACAGCTTGTCAGAGCTCCACCCAAGACAAAAGCTGATTCTTTCTGATGCATCAGCTGCATAGTTCATCAGTAAATGCACGAGATGAGAGCCTACTACTGAGAGTATACCACCCACACAGCAGAGCCAGGAAACCAACCCATGTCATATCTGATATGCCAAAAACCAGTAACAATTATAGACCTCATTCCCATGGCCCGAATGGTTTGAGGCTCTTCGTATTCCTGGATGGAACAAATGCCCTTGGACAACACTAGTACAGGACAGGGCATATGGAGATGTTACAGGTGCCTGTTCAAGCAAATCAATGAACAACAGGAAGACAAGTGATACAAGTGAACATGTTTTCACTGGTTCTGTCTTCTTTGCGGGGTGGGGGTGGGGTTAGGGAGCTGATATTTTTTTGGGGGTGCAGTGTGTGAGTTTTCAATTGTTATTAAGAAAAGTAGTTGTTCTTCCACCAAAGGAAGTAGGGTTTTCAAAAATATATTAGATGATCTTTTGTTTGCTGTAAGGTTTTGAAGTGGTAAAGTGATTGCTTATGATAAAATCAGTACGGAGTAATTTGGCAAGAAAAACAGGAATTTGTTTGAAGGCACAATAAGGCTTAGCTAGTTTTCATGATTGATATTAATATTACTAGTCATAAGATCCCACCATTATTAAGCATTTCTGCTTCATTGGGCATGAGGTTCCAATAATGGGTGGGTTATTGTCATCAGTTAATCTTTAAGCAGTCTCATGAGGATCTTCAGTTACCTTGATTTGGTATATAAGGAAAGTGAAATCACTTAGATGTTGATTTTACACATAGGAAAGTGATATTAGGTTAAGCCATAATTCAGGGGATAGGCCCAGACGAGAAGATTTTTGGGCAACATCCACATGCAGTGGAAGAGCAATGCTTTATTTCTACTCTCCTTTTCTTTAAGCCTTTTCTTTAAGGGTGTAGCATTACTCCATTTCATGATTCAGCAAGATTTTTCTTTGGATACAGATGAATTCCTGCACCCCAAGGTGTTGCAGGTGTGGCTACTGTGGCAGGTGGCAGACAGGAGAACCCACACCCAGGGCTCTGCCCTGGGGGCCCTGGATGGTGATGGTATGACATAGAAAAAGACTGGGCCCCCATGGAGTGAACTGAGGGACATGGCAGAACCTGGAAAGCAGCCCATGGTGTATCCGATATGCCAAAAACAGTAACAATAATGGACCTCATTCCCAATGAATGGAGACATTACTGGTGCCTGGTGGAGCAAATCAATGAACAACAGGAAGACAAGTGATGTCAGCAGGAGGAGCACTGTATAATTTTACTCATATGCAGAGATAGATAAGCAAAAGAAATCGGCCAAAAGTACAAAATAAAATGAACTCTTAGACTATAATAACAAAATTGAATTTACCAGAAGGAGAGTAATTAGTTAAATGAAGTAGTTGAATAAACTATATAGTAAAGAATGAAAATTAATCTTTTATTTGCTATTGTATTGGATTTTTGTATTGTACCATATTTTTTATTTTGTCAAAGTGATATTATTATATAGTTATACCATCATTACTGGATAAATATCAAATAATGATTGTAAAAATATATAATATCACTGTAACAAAGTAAAAAGTTCTTACCACAAAATAAAATAAAAGTAAACTAAAATCATATCAAATGTTCCCAGAAAAGTGAGAGGAGAAATAGTATAGAATTGAAGAACTTTCCTTGTATGTGCCAATCATGGCTTAATCCTCATTACCACTCATAGTTCCATGAGCACAATCAGGAGTGTTCCTTTAGCACAGAGTCAAGAATCATTCCTGTTGCTAGGTCTTGCTTAAGACACCTTCCAAAAAAGCAAAAAAGAAAAGGACCTAGCACAGTTCTTAGTATAAGGAGCATTTTCAATAAATGTTTAAGTAAGCTATAAAAAGCATAGAGCACTTAAAAATAAGTTTTTATTGTGCAGAAAATAGAATCCTGCTACATCATATATATTAATCTTACTGCTGCAAATGATTTTTATAAGTATTGCATAGAATAATTTGAATCTGGGTGACAAAATGTCATTGAAAAAATTCTAGTGACCTAAAAATATATAAAACTTAAAATTTAAAACCACTTGGAATAGATGGGAAGTTCCTTTGACCTCTAATATCTTTTATTGCATTTCTGAATATATTTGTTTAAACAAGTGTCAACCAAATGCCTGGAATGCTAGTATATTCTTCTGAAACTTTTTTGAATTTTAGGAAAGTTTTTTATAAAATTTAATTTTAGTCTTTGATATATATTGTTTATGGTATCAATACGTCTTTTACTCATGTTCTAAATATGATATAGTTTAAATATTTTGTATAGTTTTTAGACGCGCTTTGTTATCTGAGGTATTTATTAGATATTCAATTGTGCAGAGTACTTTGAAGAGAAAATATTGAGCTAGGAATTATACCTGACTATATGAATATTAATTTCACTCTTAATTTAGAAATCTACTGTATAGTGATGAATAATGACATTTGATTGAATAAATCACATACAGGGAGGCCAGACTGAAACCAAAAAATTAAGAAATGCAACTAAAAAGCTTGTATTATTTTATCTCTGAGATTGATCTTGTAGATGGATTTCAATTTCTTATAATGGATACTTTTTATATTATTCAGATCAATTCCAGTTTATTTTTTTATGTTTTCATCTCAAGGTATTTTAATTGGTATAATTGCCTGTGTATCTTGTATGGGATTCTAAACTCCTAAAGAATAGAAAATGATTTATGAGTTTCAATATTGATTCACACAGTTTGGAACCTACAGTGAGTCTTGGGAAACTGAATGTTGGTTTCTGATTTAATAGATCTGGGTAGCATATAGCATTAAAAGTAAAATTTCTGAGGCCGGAGCGAAAGCCCAGAAGGTAGGGCGTTTGCCTTGCACGTGACCAGTTCATGTCAACCTGGGTTCAATACCCAGCATTCCATATGGTTCCCAGAGCACCACCGCCAGGAGTGATTCCTGAGTGCAGAGCCAGGAAAAACTTCTGAGCATTGCCGGGTGTGACAAAAAAAGCAAAATAAATAAATAAATAAGTAAAATAAAAGTAATATTTCTTAGTATTTTCAGGGATATTTACCTTTCAACAAATGATAAAATATATTAATTATTTATATTATCATCTATATCCCTCTATATACTTTTATATGCAATCCCATCCTTGGGTGGACCTCCTAGAAGGAATTTAAAGTGCTGTAGCCTCTAGATGGATTCTGTACTTAGATGATTGTTCCCGAGAAGATTGTTCCCTGAAGGAACAATAGATCTAAAGGGGCTTTAATCTATTCATTGTTTGTGCTAAAGTTCAACTGCCTATCTGTAATTGATACCACCAAGCCTTCATGATTTCCTTTATAACTAGTCAGGTTCACTTCACTTGATCACTTGTTTTTTTTTTTTTTTTTTTTTGCTTTTTGGGTCACACCCTGCGATGCTCAGGGGTTACTCCTGGCTCTGCACTCAGGAATTACTCCTGGCGGTGCTCGGGGACCATATGGGATGCCGGGATTGAACCCGGGCCGGCAGAGGCCGGCCGCATGCAAGGCAAACGCGCCTACCTGCTGGGCTATCGCTCCAGCCTCTTCACTTGATCACTTGAATCCTGTTATTTATCGATTTGCTTGAGCGGGAGCCAGTAACATTTCCATTGGACCCTATCACGTGCCAATGTAGCCCAATGGCATCTGGTTGATTCAGGATATGAAGAGCCTCAAACTGTTCCTTCAGGGTCTCGACAAGGAAGTCTGACCATCTTGTAGGTGGGCGGCCACGTGATCTTTTGACATCCCATGGGATCCAGTCGGTAACGGCTCTAGTCCAGCGATCGTCTCCAAATCGCATTACATGTCCAGCCCATCTGATTTTCGATGCCTTGGCAAATGAGACAGCGTCCCTGATTCTGGAATAGCGATGGAGGTCAGAACTCCGATTCCTTCTCTCACTTGAGTGAGACGTGATATTCCAAGCATAGCTCTTTTGATTCCTCTCTGGGAGACCCGAATAGCATTCTCATCCTGCTTTTGTAGGGCCCAGGTCTCTGAGGTGTATGTTAATGCAGGGAGAATGGTGGAGTCAAAGAGATGTGCCCGGAGCCAGAGGTTCTTTGTTCTTTTAGCTATTTCTTCGATGCCTTTGAAGGCATTCCATGCCTCTCTCTTCCTTCTCTTCTTCTCTTCTGGCATTCCATTCTGCTCTCTTCCATTTAATTCAAATGAACCTGACTTCAGGTTCATTTGAATTAAATGGCCACTGATTATCTCTGCTTCTGTTCCTTCATTCATCATCTGTCCTGGGGCAGGAGGAAGACAGTGGTTGGCCCCAAACACGCAGAGGTCTCTGTGGGACCCCCAACATTCTACATCAGAGGATAACTTTTCTACAAATCTTTTCCTTTGTTTTCATTTCTTTGAATCTCTTGTAGTATAATATTCAGTGTGAAATGTTATTACAAATATTCCAAAGGACATAATTTTTCTTTAACTTGCTAATTAGTGTCAGTATTAGCTAAATACATCTTTTATTATTAATTTTAGAGATTTACTACTAATATATTGTCCAATACTAATAAAATAATTTCATTTATAAAAGAAGAAATTTTCAAAATATGAAACTAGGGGCTGATATAGTATAGCAAATAAGGGCTTGCAGAGCATGTGGCCTACTCCGGTTTAATCCCCTGTACCACATATAGTCCCTGAGTAACCACCAAGAACAATCCCTCATACAAAACTAGGAGTAAGCTCTGGATATTGCCAAATGCTACCAAAAAGAAATAAAAATAAGCAAAATTTAAAATAATTATGATTTGAGAGTTAGTTTTCTCTAAATTCTCATAAAAATAGAAATAAAAGTACAATATGAGTATTGTATAATCAGTTTCAAATTTTGGAACTTTTGTGTCTGAATTATTCTACTTTCTACCACCCTACAAGATAGGAAGAAATGGTATTTGCTGATCTATGATGGTGTAATATTCATTTATTTGGTGGACCTAGCTAGTGTCCATTTTGCGCATTCTCAGAGGGACAATAAATCAATGTCGACTGCTCTCTTAATAATGAACTCAAGTCCTCTAGAGACTGGTATGTCTCATCCCTTCACACATGTTCTCTAGATACTTATGCAAAGAAGTCAGCAGGTTTGTAATCTGTAGTTAGTCAATCAAACTTTCTCCCACAACTCTTTATATTGCACTGGGTCACAGCAGGTAGAAATAGCCTGAGCACTTATGGCCATTGTGCTCTGATGAGGATGCCAGCTTGTGTTCTGACTGTGCCATATTTCTGAGCCTGGACACTAGTCTATTATTTTACTTTATGAGATATTTGACAACAATATAGTGCATTCCATTCTGTTTAAATTAACTAGATTTGGACTGTGTTTCTGCCAGTAAAGAACAAAAAGCAAAATCAAAATTTAAGAAAACAAAAGCAAAACAAATCAAAGTGAAACCAGACCTTTTATTGAACCTGTCAGGAACAAAGTGCTATATTATGTCTATGAATCTTTTTCAGTAACTCATTACTTTATTTTCTTTTATATCTTTTTTAGTTAAGTGAGATAGTCTTTATTGAATGAAACTTGAAAGATGTGAAGGAGGAAGAAGAAAAGGGAAAACATGTTCAAGAGAGAGAGTAAGCTTGAAAGAGCAAGCAAGCAAAGAGACCTAAAGTCAAGCAACTGAGATAAAAGTTCAAGGAAGAATATGGGCCTGAAGAGCAAGCTTAATTCATTATTTTATATCATTGGGATCTTTCTAGTGTGAAAGCAATGATGGAATAGAATACCACCTTAAACTCGATATAACGTTAACTCCAGATGAATTAATAGCAAAATCTAAGTGTTTTAAAAACAAATCAGTTGCCTTCTTTCTAAGGTAGACTAAATATGCCAGAGGAAAAGGCTTATTTACCTTTCTATTTGTAATCAGGTTCAGTTACCAATACTGCCAAAAACACACACAATTATAAAAATATTAATGGGATGGAGACTCATTTAGCAAAAGAAATGGATGATTTCTTTTACGCTAGGTGTGTAAAGTTGCCAGGCAGGCCAAACCTTGCAGTTAACCTCTTTATCTCTATTGAGTGTTACCTTAGTAATCCAAGGTAGACTACACCAAATATAAGTAGTAAGTATTTTGGGGTACAGCACTGAGGAGGAGATTGGGGGAAGAGTATTATTATGTCTATTTTTAAAGACTCTTCCCTGGGGCAGCTTGGGGTCCGCGGAGACGCATAAGAATCACACACACACACCTGTGGGGGAGTGGAGGCGGTTCCCGGAAGCTCAGGGCGCTAGGGTCGGTCCCGGCTGGAACCAAGACACTTTGACTTATTGGCAATGATATACAATGTTTGTATCTATATTTCACAGAATATAGCTCAGTCATATTGTGTTACTAGCTATAAGGGAATCCCAGAAATTTAATTATATTTTAGCTTGGAAATATAACTGGAAGCAATTTGAAGATATTTTTTTTAAAAAATGCTGATTATATAATAGGTGTATTATTGATACAAGTTTATATACTTATTGACATTTTATAAACATAGTATATATTTTGATGATGCTTATCAATAAATACAATCATTGAATTTCCCCAAATTAAGTATATTATGAAAACTATATATAGATCACTCTCTCTCTCTCTTATTTACAGACATGGGGCAGAGTTGCTACTTGCTCTCCCTGTGCCCAGCCGCTCACAAGGCACCCGAGAGGGATGGCGGTTTCTAGCCCTGGCCGGCCATTCCAGCAGGGCCTCACAACAAGCCAGATGACCCCTCCCAACTCCATGAGGGCCTCCATATTCCACGTTGGACTTTCCTCTCATTAGAACACCACCCAGCAGCAGATGATCCTATCACAGCCCAGCTCGTGCGGCCACTTGTGGCCGCGGTTCATCAATAAATGCTGTATTTAGAGGTGACTACAAGAGTATGCCACCCACACGGCAAGCCTGGTAAGCTGCCCGTGTCATATTTGATATGCCAAATACCAGTAACAATTATGGACCTCATTCCCATGACCTGATGGAATGGTTTGAGACTCTTTATGTTCCTGGTGCAAGCAGATGCCCTTGGGCTCTACTAGCATGAGACAGGACATATGGAGATATTACTGGTGCCCGCTCGAGCAAATAGATGATGAACGGGAAGATAGATCACTAAATAGAACATTTTCAGTCCCAAATATGAAAATACCTATTTTTAGTATTTTTATTAAAATGTGGGGATAAATAATTGTGGCAAGGTGATTTTTACTACAATCCCTAAATAGGTCTTAAATCATCCATTTCTTTTGTTAAATGACTCTCCATCCCATGAATATTTTTATAACTGCATGTGTTTTTGGCAGGATTTGTAACTGAACCCAGGTCTTGCTGCATTCTTTATTTGTGGGCAGTATTCCCAAGTAGTGCTCAGGACCACTACTGCACCATCCAGAAAGTTGGTCCAATGCTAATATCTGAGAATGAGGAGCTACTTGGGTCATTGGAGCTAGGAAACTTCAAGGCTATACTTAGTGGTATTCCTCAGGTCAAGAGGCAGCCAGGTTCAAAGTTAGTCTGGGTACATGCTTTTCTCCCAGAATACTTACTTTCTCCCTAGCCCCACAATTGCATTCTTAATATCTAGCTTAGTGACTGCTACAGAAAGTTATTACTTATTGTATATAAGAACTAAAAATCCCTTAAACATGAGATACTGAATTAACCAATTTACATCTGTCAATTTACATTTTTGTATTTGTAAATACAAAAATACATTTCATAAAACATTTGGAGTTATGTATTAGAGAGAACTCATGTCCCAGTGGAATAGAAGATGAACTCACCTGATTTCAGTGAAGGTATAGAAGTTCTAAAAATTGGAGACGAGGCCGAAGATGCTGCCCTGGACTGCTCGGTGATTTCCAGGTCTTTGGAGAAGCACCCTCTGGACACGGTCTTCACTGCCCTCCAGGAATCCAGCAAGAGAAAGCAGCTGGGTGCAGACAGCCAGCCAGACCCGGTCCCCAGCGTGAAGCGGCTGCGGCTGATTCCCGAGGTGAGCACCAGCCCTTCTTGGTCTTGTGAGCTCAGTGCTCTCAGTCAGTGCCAGACTTTCTCCTAGGGCGCGCGGCAACTGCTAAACCCTGGGCACAGAGAATGCTTTCACAGAACCTCCTTGTCTCTGGCTGCAGTCTCAGGAAGGCCCCCTGTACCTGAAATTCTTATCTGTATTTGGACTCATTATAGGGTTAGGGGGTTGTTTCCGAGGACTTCATCCTGCTTTGCTCCATAGGGAAAGCAATAATGTGCTGATAGGAAACTTAACACATCTCACACAGTGCAAACTTTTACATTGGTTTACAAACTGTTTACATACTTTCACACCCTGGAAAAGTTGAGGGCGATCTGGTTTACCCTAAATCATGTCCATTAATTATTATTAACTATTTTTATTCTAATAAGATTGATTTATAACATGGTCAGGGGTTCAGAAATACCATATTGTAACTCAACCTTTGTACATGCTACACCGTGACCATTACCAGAGTTCTAGTTTCCCTCCACCACTGGACAATTGATACTGCATTGCACCATTTCCCCTCTCTCTTTTTTTTGGGGGTTCACACCCGTAATGCTCAGGGGTGACTCCTGGCTCTTTGCTCAGGAATTACTCCTGGTGGAGCTTGGGGGACCATATGGAATGCCAGGGATCAAACCTGGGTCGGCAGCATGCAAGGCAAACGCCTTACCCGCAGTGCTATCGCTCTGGCCCCTCCCCTCTCCCTTCACCATTGTTTTATTATATGGTCTAAGGGTTTTTGTTTGTTCATTGGCTTCATTTATTTTTTCTTTTTTTCATATATAAGCGAAATCATTGTCTTTGTTTTTCCCGGCTTTTGGGCCACTCCTCGCTCTGCATTCCGAATTCTGATTGTACTTGGGATCTGTATGGAATGCTAGAATTGAACCAGTGTCGGCGGCATGCAAGTCAGACACCCTATCTGCTGTGCTGTCACTCCAGCTGTATTGCTAAATTCCTGAGCGATGAGGTAAAAACGTGGCTGGAAGCCTCTGGCAGCATATCATCCAGATACATGAACGCGAAGCAGTTCAGGCTGAGGAGAGATAGGGAGAGCAGGAAAGGGCTGAGCATTTGTGTTGCATGCAGAAGGAGGTGCTGGGGTTCTATCTCCAGCACCCCATGGTCCCCTGAACACTGCCAGTGTGGCCCCCAAACTCAAATCAGAGAAACAAAAGACACAGGAGGGGCCTGCACTGTACCTCAGTGGTAAAGCACCTCCTTGTGTCTGTTGCCTTGGCGCTCAGTCTCCAGCACCACTGGAAATGAAACTGGAGGGGCCGGAGTGATAATACAGCAGATAGGGCATTTGCCTTGCATGCTGCTGACTTGGGTTCGATCCCCGGCATCCTATATGTTCCCCTAGCACCGCAAAAATAAATAAATAAACAAACAAATAAATAAATAGATAGATAGATAGATAAATAAATAAATAAAAGAAGGAAAGAAAGAAATCAAGCTGGAGACACCGAAGTCAGAGCGTGGCTTTGATGGGGAGAGAAGGCTGTCCTCCGTGCTTCATCAGCAGAACTCCTCTTTGGACCAGCAGATTCTGCCTTAAACTTTCAAAACACCCTCCACAACTCTCCAGTGTAGCCACACTCTGAATTGTTGCTAGTTTGTTTCACTTCTCCTCTGTTCTTAGCTTCTTTTTTCTTTTTTTTGTTTTGGGCTTGCGGCCTCTCGGTTCATCAATAAATGCTGGATTTAGAGGTGACTACAAGAGTATGCCACCCACACAGGCAGAGCCTGGCAAGCCTCCCATGTTGTATTTGATATGCCAAATACCAGTAACAATTATAGACCTCATTCCCATGACTTGATGGAATGGTTTGAGGCTCTTTATATTCCTGGAGCAAGCAGATGTTCTTGGGCTCTACTAGCATGAGACATATGGAGATGTTACTGGTCCCTGCTCAAG
This sequence comes from Cryptotis parvus, assembly GCA_021461705.1. NCBI lineage: Eukaryota > Metazoa > Chordata > Mammalia > Eulipotyphla > Soricidae > Cryptotis > Cryptotis parvus. The sequence goes on from JAJIBD010008827.1 coordinate 44,044, forward strand.
CAAATCGATGATGAACAGGAAGACAGTGAGACAGTGATACAGTGATTAGAGAGATAGGTTAATGGGATGGAGCACTTGCTTGCTTTGCTTGCTATAGGCTCGTGTTCTAATCCTAGCACTACATGATCTTTTGCACACTATATGGTCCAAAACAAATACAAACAAAACCAAAACTATTTGGACTATTACAAGAAGGGATGGTCAAAGGTTACACTAACTTTGAATTAGTGACTATTTACTTGCTACTACTGAATAATTTATTATAATATTTCAAGCACAAAATGATTTATATAGTTATATAACCTCTCTCATTAATGTTGGCCACAACTTAAATTCAATGAGATAAACGAGGTGATTTTATTTGTATTAAAAATTGAGACTCAGGTGGTTTGATTATTAGCCCAAAAATTACATCATTAGCACCGAATTTCTAAAATTCATGTTTAGTGTGACCGTGTCTACATAAAATTTTGAGCTTTCTTTTAATTGCTTTCGTCTTATGAGTACTGGATCATGTTGCTACCTTTATATGTAAATTTTCTACCTTAGAGTTCTCATATTGTCTGTATTTATGTTTTTCATATATAACGTTTCTATTCCACTGGCATTTCTCTACACATGCACATGGGATTTCTATGAATTAACTTACATATTATGTTTCAGTTTAGATGCCACGTCTTTTAGGTACTCTGTCCTTTCTCTCTGTGTCAATTTCTTCCAGATCACACTTCCATCTCTCATCAAATAACTGTATTACCTCTCATGGAAGTACTTCCTAAATTTATTCTGATGCTATATTTCTTGCTTGCTAGCCTCTGGATTATTATATTGAGAAGAGAACTCTGTCCTGTTCACCTTTTATATTTATGATCACAATAGTCACTTAGAAATAGAGGTTGGATGATTGAATAAATAAATGAAGTAGTAGAGACATGATCTAAAGCCATTTCTTGGCAATCTCATAGCAGATACTTAAATCTATGATATGTTGTATCACTGTTGAGTCCTTTGTTAGGAAGAGAAAGATCTGTCACAGCATATCGGATCCAAGACAGGCTTTATAGTCTCCACAGTAACATTTTACACTCCTGATTTTCCCATAAATTATGACTTTACCCTTTGCTCTAAGGCATATTAATTAATATTATATCTTTCAACATCATTATAAAATAAAAGTCTTTATTGGGTCATAATGCTTGATCATAATGCTTGCTTTTCATTGGTTTATTATTACGAGTGCTTCTTCTGTGGCACCAGAAACCTAATAATTTTTTGGTGCGGCCCGTTTGTTGAGCCTTGATGGCTCCACACACCACCAATTACTTTATCATTCCAATACAGGAAGGCTGGACATAGATGTGTGTCCAGGAATGGGAACTACAGTGCTAGTATTTCCAATGGATCACTTGTCCACTGGAAATTTTCCATTATCAGCTTAAAGGATTCTGTGAGCTGAGTAAGCTGGAGTTTGATTTTATGTTAAGTGTAGGTGAATTTAATAAATAAAGACGTTTTCCCAATCTTATTGTTTCATTTCCGTCACAGTCCTGGTCCAGATATGGTACAGGCCATTTGTTGTGAACACCGAGCTGTGACTCTGACGGCTTGACCAGTGTGATATACATGTTCTGTCTCAGCTTTTATAGGGCAGCTGTTTCTCAGAGGATCAAGCTCAGGTATCAGGAGTGTGAATTATGAGTCCTAATCAAGTTGGTCATGCTTTGTGGCCTGGGAAAAGCCAGAGAGTTTTCCTTTTATGATTTGAGAGTAGACGTTTTTGCAGCCTGAGGAGCAATTAGCCAATCTTTGAAATGGATACCCTATAAACAGAGCCTGTCCTTAGGGAGCCACTCTGATAGGTTACTGTGGGAGGCAGACCATAAGGCAGCCCCTACAACAATTGCTTAGATTTGGTGAAATGACCTGCAGTCAAGGGGGGAGAAATCCTGTAAGACAAAGAAAATAAAACTTTTAGAAAGAGTGGAATGTGTACCCATCCATGGATCTCTCCACTCCTACCCTACAAAATCTAAGAAATTCCGCAGTATGAAAAGTAAAGGTTAAAAGATGTCATACTATTTATTCTGAAATTCTAGCAGTTTTTCTAACTATAAAATTGATTTTTCCAGACCCCAAATTATGTTTGTGCAAGGGAAGACTCTCCTTAAAGGTTAAGGAAGACCAGAAACTGAGTGCCTCTCCAGCCTAAATGAGAAACTGACTCAGTGAAATGGGACCTCTGCCATCAGTCATTGGTGTGATTATTTCTTTCCTGCACACATTTTCTCTTTATATTTATTGTGATGAAATTCATTTAACACAAAATTTATCATTTCACAGTGCACAAATCAGTGGTATGTAGTGATCACATTCTGTGCTGTGCTCATTTCTATTTAACTAGTTTCTTAGGCATAATTGATGTATGCTATATTCCAAACCATGAGAGTTTAATCGTGCTTCTCTATCAAAAATCATCTGTGAATAATGGCTATGTTTCTATGTGTTAGTTTTCCATATTCTTAAAATCTTTAGGAAATATGTGCCAGGACAGTAGTGTGTGTGTGTGTGTGTGTGTGTGTGTGTGTGTGAAGTTATATTAGCTCATATGTTGAATTCCTGTTAAAGCTTATGAAAATGGTTTGGTGTAAAATCAAAGATCATCTTCTCTAGCAAGACAATGATCAGATAGTGTGTACTCTTGATCACAAACAAAACTCTGAGTAATATGAGTATCCGTGTATATGTACAATCATTTTTTTAAATCCAGTTTTTATTTTTTAGATACTTGGGCTGTTTCCAATTTTTGTTTCTCATGAATACAGCTGCAATGAACTTGGACTGTAAAGGTATTTTCTGAAGAGAGGTTTTGGATCCATGAAGAAGTCAAATTTTTGGGTCATATGGAAGCTCCATGCCTAGTTTTCTGAGAAGTGTCCTTATTTCTTTCCAATTGTTTTGCCCACTTGCTGTGGACTAGGGTTAATTTCCCCCCCACACACATACCAATGCTGTTTGTTTTTGTTTTGTGGTGTGTGCCAATCATACTAGTGTGGTGTACCAAATTCATTCTGGGGTGAGATTACACCTTAATGTTGTCGTAATTTGCATTCCCTGATGATTAGTGATATAGAGCATTTCTATATATCTTTGGCTATCTATATGAACTCTATGATATATAAGTTCATGCTTTTCCTCGATTTTCAATGGGTTAGTTTTTGTTTTAATCTTTAAAGTTCTACCAGTGCTTTAATCTCGAGTATTAACCAAGATAATTAGATGAGCAGTTGGTAAATCTTCTCTCCCAGCTTGTAAATACCTTTTTATTCTGGTTATCATTTCTTTTTGAGATATAGAAGCTCCTTAGCTTAACATAGTTCCCTTTGTTTATCTTTGCTACTGTTTGCTCAGCCAATGACATTGAGTATATGTCTAGATTTAATGTCATGAGTATGATATGTATTTTTCCTCAATATAACATATAGATATTACATCTAGACCTTAATTGTTCTTTTTAGTTGGGGACACATGCGGTGGTGCTCAGGGTTTATTACTGTCTTTGTTTTCAGGGGTCATTCCTGGTTGGACTCAGAAAACCATATTGGATGCTGGATATCAAACTTGGAAGAGCATAGTCTCAGCAAGTCCCCTACTCACTGTACTATTTCTTTGGCCAAAAGTATTTACTTTTATTTGACTTTTGTGCATTGTGTTCAAGGAGTTCTCATTTTTTCATCATCTGGCCAGTTTTACCAATACTACTTGTTGAAAAGATTTTACTCTTCAAGTAAGAACTGTGTTATGATTGAAAGAATGATCAAATAAATGGATATAAATCGAAAGAAAAAAGAAAAGTATTGGTTGACTTAATATTGTTTTTCAATATAACAAAACTTTTTATAGTTTTTTGCTTTTCATATTCTAAAAGAAACAGAAACAATGTATGTGTACACACACAACTTTCCCCCTTTCCGCTCTATCTTCACATTCTTTCCTCTATTTTATTGTATTGTATTTTAGTTTAGGTGACTTAAATGATTATTTGTAAGTTTTAGTATCAATAAGATGCTCTCCTGTTTTTCCATCCTGATTGGTTTCAGATCTATTGTCAGACTTATGGGTTCTATCTCACTGACCAATGTCTATTCCTTTGCTTCTTTGTATAATATGTATGAGTGCTGTTACCTGTTTTTTGTCTTTATCCTTCTGAATTACTTCATATGGCATGAAACCTTTCTATTCCATTACTGTGAAAGCAAAAGAAAGAGTTCATATTTTCTTATAGCTGAATAATAATCCACTATGTCTATTTGCTATTTCTTTCTTCACACATCTAGTTTGGACAATTGGATTGTTTCCACATCTTGGAATATTAAATAGTATGACAATTAACATAGGTCTATTCATAATATATTTTTATGATGAGTATGATAGACACGGGAGAGTGGAATTCTTGCATAATATGTAAATTATATTTTTTAAAGTTCTGAGAAAATCTTCATACCATTCTCACTAGAAGCTAACATGGTTTACTTGGCCTCATGTTTTGGAATGTCAGACTCGTTATATACATTAGGGTGTATACAAATCAAACCCCATTAACTTCTTGCTGACTTAGTCATTTTTCTAACAACCATTTATGAAATACCTACTAGTACCAAGACCTGTATTATATATACTGTAATGAATTTAAACCTATGAAGTGCTGAATTTAATATTAGGTGGTACAAAACATGCTATTTTATTACTGCTATAATATAATTAAAACATGCTTCTATGAGAACAGCTATCAGCTCTACCTTAGCGTGTGTGATTTTATACTGTTAAACGATATTAAGAGTATTCCATAATTAATTTATGTTAGTTTCTCCAGCTGTGTGCACTTCCTACACCATCAATAACTTGTTTATGCTCTTATGCTCGCTTCTACATTTGCTAAGTGTTAATACCTTTATATCAGTCTTCTTGAGGAAAAATTTAGCTTTCTGTATGTGAAAAGTGGGAGAAAGACTGTTTGAAAGACAGTGTCCATGACAACATGTTACAACAATGAACGACAACAACCAAGAAACAGACAGTTACCGCCTTCTAACACTTGTCATCTGTAAAGCAAAAATCTAGGTTTTTGTCTTTCACTCATGTTTTCTGCCTTGGGTAATACCGCACCTACACCTGTTTCCTCAGGTGTAAAATGAAGAGGTAGGATGAGATGATCTCAATGTGTGAACAACTGACCGTCTATTATTCCACATTTATTCTATTCTCTGCAGCACTTAAATCACTATTTTTACAGTGAAGTCAGTGGCTATTTGGCTTGAAAAAATAAAATGCATGGAAAAACTCATTATGTGACACCTCTAGAATGCTAAGAAGTATCACCTCATGAGAATGATTTTGTCAGATTGGATGCACTCCTTGGAAAGGATGGAAACTCAGAGGAAATGAGAAATAATAAATGTTGAACATCTTTCTGAAAATTTTTATAATATTTATTCTTAAACTTATTCCTAGAGTTATTGCTTAATTTTTTATAAAATGTCTTTTCTGTATTGTGTGAATAACTAAACATTATTTTTTATCCCATACATATGAGCCAAGAAAACATTATCATGTTACCTTTACCTAACCCTAATTATTTGTACTTAAAAAAATTTGTTTATTTTTCTCTCTGACAATTTATTTCAACTACCATAAATTGTTCATGATTACTAATGGCATAATTATAATTCTTGGTCTGAATACCATGTACTTTCTCGACATTCTCAGTATTGCTACAAAATATCACACTTATTTTACCCAACAATAACATATTATAGTATATATAGGATTAATTATTTCATTTTATAGAGATAAAACTTAATATTAGAGGTTAATGGTGAATTAGCTTACCTGAATTCTCACATATAAGAATTTGTAGAGTTATGATTTTCCTAGATTGTTTCCACATCATTAAAATATATATAAAAACACTTGAAGCAAAAGAAAGTCACAGTATAGATGCCAACAAAGGACTCTGAAAGATAAAGAACTTCCAAAAGTCAATAAGTAATATATGATAATTCAATAGCAAATTAAGGCCATGAAACAGAAATAGAATTCTCAATAATAGGAATCTATTGAAATGACCAATACATTAATGAAAGGTGGTTCACCTTCATTAGTCATGAGGAAAATGAAAATATAGATAATATAATATCAATTTACATATACCAGAATGGTTCAATGAATTCAAAGGCATTGTATCTAGACACGTTATGTACCAAGAGGCACTAATAATATTAATACTAATAACTAATTGGTATAGCAGTTAACTGTTGAGCATTAGAGACTCTACATTTTGTTAGTGAAAATGTATATTATCATAATCATTTCGGAAAATTGGCAGCATTGCTAAAGTCAGCCTCATACCATACAATTTGATGCTGTTACTGCTATACATAATGAATGGTACAGATACGTTGTCAAAAATCATGTCACATGAATATTTATAGCAGCACTATTTATCTTAGTTTCAAATTGTAATAATATAAGTAATCATTCACAGAAGGGTGGAAAGCAGACAGTGATACAATAGTAATGTGACAATGTGTTGGTCAATAGCAAGTGGAATATATGACAATGATTTCCCAAATCCTGTTGTCTAGTGATGTTGTATTGATAAGTCATGGATAAAGTGGTTGGCTTCTCTTTAAAGTTATCCTTACATATTTATTGGAATGTGACAGTAAAATGGAGAAGCATTCTTTGGAGAATTGCATACATTATACAATATTCACATGATAATAAAATTGGCTAATATGTACATCGGACTCCCCTCTCATCAGAACTCCACCCAGCAGAACAGCTGATCACAGTCTGGCTCATCAAGACCCACCCTGCACTAGTCTTTTTCAAGTCCGGCCCAGGTATGCAGATCCAGAGACTCACAGACATGGGGCAGAGCTGCTACTGGCTCTCCCTGTGCCCAGCTGCTTACGAGGTGCCCGGGAGGGATGGCGTGTTCTAGCCCTGGCCCGCCACCCCATCAGAGCCTTGCAAGAAGCCAGACGACCCCCCCCACTCCATGAGGGCCACCATTTTCCACATCCAGACTCCCTCTCGTCAGAACTCCACCCAGCAGAAGAGCCTATCATAGCCCGGTTCATCAATAAATGCTGGAGAGCAGAGGTGACAACAAGAGTATGCCACCTGCACAGCAGAGCCTGGCAAGCTACCCGTGTTGTATTTGATATGCCAAATACCAATAACAATTATAACCTCATTCCCATGACCTGATGGAATGGTTTGAGGCTCTTTATGTTCCTGGAACAAGCAGATGCTCTTGGGATCTTCTAGCATGAGAAAGGACATATGGAGATGTTGCTGGTGCCCGCTCAAGCAAATCAATGATGAACGGGAAGACAGTGATACAGTGACAGTGATACAGTGAATATGTACCCATCCATAAATGAAGCAGGAAATAATTATCATAACATAATGCTATAGAGCAATGAAAATATAGAGCACAATTTCAGTCAAGATTAAGTAATCTTATAATCTTGGAATTCAATTAAAGAAGTTCTAATGAAAAAATCCCTATGGCATTATCATTATTTTAGAAACAATGACAATAATCACTTTGAGGTTGCAGTGACTGGAAGAATATGCAATAAATTCCAGATGTTGAATTTTTTCAAATTTATGGGATATATGCTGATTAAAAAATTTCTCAACATTTTTAAAAATTAATGTAATTTGACCCTTTCCGATTTCAAGCATGTTTCTTGTATATATGACACAGTTCAATAAATTTTTACCAAATCCAAAACTTTTAAAGTAGAAAAGGTGGGATAAAATACACATTTATGTATGCCAAGAAGACAGATAACTTATGAATGGTTGTCAACAGATTTGTATTAGCTTATTCAAGAAAGTAGAAGAAATTGAGACAAAAGAAGATATATTGTCTGGTGAATAGACCACTGGCCACCTGCTCAGAAAAAAGACAAAGTCTTATGTGGGTTAAGTAAATTGATGAAGGTCCAGCTGGTATTCTAATAGAATTTTTAAAATTATAATTATTCCATAACTCGTGCTCCTTCAACTATATCATCTCTGCAGGTAATATTTTTACTTTAGTTCAACACAGGGAAGAATAGGAAAATCAGAAAGAGGGAAAAGAGTACATGTCATCAAGAAACTATTTAAAATATTGCTTTAAAGTCTGATGCTCATCATAAGTTCCCTAAGACTTCATGTAGACTGATCAGCTGTTTCTACTCAAGAATAATTTTGTTGAAGACTAATGTATCAGTGCCTGCTTAAATAAAATCAGGGAAAAAAAGAGAAAGACTTGAGAATGGATAATGTTACTCCATCAAATGAACATATTCTCTTACAGAGTTTGGCTCTTCATCCTGTAAGCTAATAAGAATATAAAAAATCCATATATACTTACATATGTAGACAAATGCCTAGATATATAAATACATTCTCTCCACAGTGGCCCCCTTCCTCAGTACATAGACATACAGGCAAAACACTTTGTCTACAAGTTCAGAGATTCAATAGCCCTAATTACAGCTTACATTGCAGTCTGCACAGAAGCACTGCTGATCCCAGCCTTGGCATGTCTCCTGTTTAAACATACTTCCCAGAAATAATAGGCAACTTGCCATAGTAAGAAAAAGATTTACATCAGATTTTGAGCTGGGGAGTCCTTAGAGGGTGGGGAGGAAAGCGGGGGTGAGTTGTTAAAGGTGGTAAGAGTGAGGCTTTTCATGGACTCCACAGCTGATCATTATTTCCCTAATTCAGTGTAAGGACAAAGTGGTCATTATTACTCTTTGGCAAACCATTGCCTCCACAGCTCTGTTCTGAAAGTCAAAGACTGCCTGAAGATTCCTTTGGGGATACCAACTGAGTCAGACTATGATGCTAAAGAATTTTCCTCTCCTTTGCTGACGATCTTGATGGCTTGCATAGTTAAATGATTTCCACTTATTAATTATAAATGGTCTTTAATATTCCCTTTAGTTCATAGAATAGTATTGAAATGATCTCACAAACTGTAAGTAAAATTTCTTCCCATTGCAAGAATTATTTTTACAATAAAAAATATCACCGTCTATTTAATCATTCTTGTTTATTCCGGTTCATGTTGTTCTATTATCATTAATGTTATACTCTTCTTCCTTCTTTTCTTACAGCAATGCCACATATTTTTTATTGTACTTATTATATCCACATCCAGCCAATAACTTTACAATCTAATTGTTGTATATAAGTTGTTCAGAATTAGCATATTTTTTGCTGTGTTCACATTCTTGGAGAACTTAATATAGACTAGTTCCAGTCAAACAGACCCAAGAAAAGGAAGTTGTACTGCATGATTCTTGTAGAGAAATTTGATTTTTGATAAAAAAAGAGAGACACACCGCAAAGCTCTTTCTTGTTGCTTTGAATATGAAATACAGTTGTTGTCATATTGTCAACATGACATTTATGGTAAAAAATAGACACTATTTATCTATTGAATCAATATAGTCACTTCTAGGTATCTAATTATTTAATGAAAGCATATATATTCATGGTGAAGTTGTTTATTTTGGGCAGATATATTGAAGATGAGCTATATTCAAGACACTGTGTTACAAAAGTAGACTTGTAGAAATGCTGTTCAGATACCGCTTTAAGAAGGACTTACTGCTCAGCGATGAGAACAGGCATAAAGAGGTAGTTTTCAACTAGGAACTTCTTCAAGTTAATGTCAGCTACAAACGTTCTCCTTATTTGATGTATCACTCTTTCTTGAGCAATTCGTCTCCTGGGACAAAATGAATGACTCTATAAAGATCCAATCAGTTGGACTACTTTGGGGCAGGTTGTCTCTAGAAAGTCTCACCAGGTTGTCTTAGTTTACTATGCTTCAGCAGAAGGCAAGAAGGAGACCAAATCAATAGTAGACTGGTAGGACACTTGCCTTGCATGCAGCCAACGTGGGTTCTATACTCTGGCATCCCTGAGCCAGATGGGATGCCAGAGTGACTTCTTAGCACAGAGACAGACATAAGGCCTGAGTACAGCTTGCTAAGGCCCCCAAACTAGCAAACAAAAAAGGCAAGAAAAACTCTCCTAGTATGCCAAATTTGAGGCATTGTATTTGGTTATTGATATTTTTGTGAAAAGATAAATAGAATATGGAATGGATAGATATTCATGAAGCAGTATTCATGAATATGCTTAATGGTTTGAAAATAAAAATTGAAATATCAGTGAATTGATCTTGACAAGAAATACATATATATAAATATCAATATATGTTAAATGATGGGGCTTCTCAATGGCCACAGGGATGGTTGTTTTGAAAGCTGGATATTTATTTGGATTTAGAGTAACTGGCAAAATTCAGTCTTCTTGGAGGCGAGTTCCTCTCACGGTTACAGCAAACTGTAGGAATTTCACATTGTGGGCTCTGTTGAGGGTAGTGCCTCGGAACACCTTGTGCTCAAGCTTCCTGGAGAGGAGCCGCTCTACCGAGGGGAGCAGCTGACCAGCCCGCAGAGGGTGGGCTCCAGAAGGACCTTCAGGCAGAGTGCGCTGTCTGGGTTTGATCCGTGGGTACAACCCCAGCCTGGCAAGCTACCCGTGTCGTATTTGATATGCCAGATACCAGTAACAATTATAGACCTCATTCCCATGACCTGATGGAATGGTTTGAGGCTCTTTATGTTCCTGGAGCAAGCAGGTTCCCTTGGGCTCTACTTGCATGAGACAGGACATATGGAGATGTTACTGGTGCCCGCTCGAGCAAATCGAAGATGAACGGGAAGACAGTGATACAGTGATACAGTGATCTCAATATATATATCTCAATATATATATATATTGAGATTTATATACATTGATATATATATGTATATATATATATATCAACATTTAACTTATGTAGAATGTTGAACCACAGTAGAACTTTCCCTTAATAGTGTCTGCTGCAGGAAAGATACCAAAGGTGGTCTTCTGGACTTTAACCAGTGAGTGTCATCAGGCACCCAAATGGAAACATGATAGACACATGATGAAGGTAGCAGAGATGGAGGTTACATATACTGCTATAGCATTGGCTTATCTGGGCTAAAGAGTTGTTGAAATGCTCAGTATGGCAGTAGGTGTCTAAACTGCCAGTAAAAATTAGCATCTTGAATAGTACAGATCCTGAGGAAAACTGGCTGATCACTTTGCAGCAAATTGATTCCATTAGATTTTCATTCTTGTTGGTCAGTGAATTTTTTTTTGTTACAGGAACAAACACAATAGTTTTAGTTAGAATTTGCTTCACTAGCTACAAGATTGAAGGAGTCACCCTGATCTAAGAACTCTACCAGCATTGGAATTCCATATAAAACTTCATCAGACCAAGACTCACTGTATAAAAGAGAATGGAATGTGTTGCTTTTATTGTTTTAATTCTGAACAAAAGTATAGTCTCAAAAAGTTTCATTTCTCAGTACCAGAGAGGTGCTTGTATGAAAAATAAGTTTTTATATTGAAGGGGTTTTTTTTGTTTTTGTTTTTTTGCATTTATCAGTAAAATTGTATATCTGGATTTTTCCCTGTCTCTCTAGTGTAGGTTTCTATATAGATCTAAAGATGGTTGCTTCTGTTAAAATTCCTGAAGGAGGTCATTTTTTTCTGTGAAATAATGCTAATCAGATTACTGTTAGCAGTTTAGAAATGATTGCAAAATTAGAAATTAGCATGCTTTCCATCAACATTTAAAAAAAACATTTGGGCATTTAATATAAGGACTCAACTATTTGATTTTCTAGGAAAATTCATCCGTTAAAAACTAAGATCTTGAATCAGTTCTGTGCACATTTATTTTCCATAATAACTTGAAATGATGGACAATAACAAAACATTACTGAGAATTTGGTAGTATTAATTAAAAGTTATAAATAATGACTCTGATATCTTATTTTCTTATTTTAAAAGTTATACTTTGATTTCTTTTCCCATTTGCTTTATTTACATCTTATTAGGACACAGTTCTTATCAAAGCTACAACAAAATTGAGTGATTTAGAAATATTTGCCATTTTACCCTCCTTTAATATTTTTCCTCTTCACACCAATATATAATCTTTCCTTTCCTCAAACTCATTGAAAATAAGTAGGGCACAGAAGTAAATGGAAGTAAGAATGCAGAGGATTGGGTATGGATGCTATCTTCTCAAGGATAAAAGGAGAGAGGACATGATGCTGACGAAAAGGCCCAGTTGGAAGGGATGAAACAAAAGACGAAAAAAAGATGATTTAAATTCTATTATCAGAATACCTAGAATTCTAGTCATTTGTGAGTTCTGAAAGAACAGTTTCTAAAATGTAATGGAAAGAAATAAGGTCATGGGTTAAAAGTGGAGCTATTTTCAGTTTTGTCTAAAATTATAAACTTTTTGATGTTAAAAATGGTAATAGTAGAAAAGGAAAGGACAACAGATAAGTGTGAGAAGAGTAAAGACCCACAAAAGATAGGGCAACACAGAGAAAGGAAGGTCAGAAAGAGGAAGAAATAAAAATAATTATTTCTTGACAGATAACAAGAGTTGTATAGTTTATTGAGTGAAAAGGGTGAAAAATGCTGGCAGCTTTATCAATCTATAATACTAGAGCTCAAACACATAACTGAGGAAAAATTTTGGGATACCCTGTTTCATCATTTATAAAAATACAATAAGTCCTTAACTTTTGTGATAAGTTTTTGGAAATTTCTACTTTAGGCAATATACCATATTATGGAACAAATTTTAACCTAGGCTAATAGATTTAAATAAAAAGGAGTGAAGTTCTTTTCTGGTCACAAAAAGATCACCAAACTTCAAGTGAAATAAAAAAAATTCTTTCTAACATTCAACTAAAAACAAAATTGTAGATTAATTTCTCATCCACTATCTCCAGTTCAGGGTCAGAGCTACGACTCATCCAGGTAGCATCAGACCAACTCAGGAGCTTATCCTGCCAGGCAACCCTTCTTTTGCAGTACGCTTCACACTCGCACACACACACACACACACACACACACACAAGCACACTGATATTCCATCTGGTCTTAATATGAAAATGGATTTGTCTGTGTTAGTGAGTTCTTGGGAATCGTATGAAAGTTTTGCCCATGTAACTCAGGACATTAAGATGTTAGACTTTATTGTACAGATCAAGTAGATGTGTCTGGGTCCCTCCCTGATTTCCAGGCCTATTCTCTTGCACATGAATTAGTTCACTCATCCTCTCCACAAATGCCCAGTATGATTTTCTAAGTGTTCCTCACCATCTGCTCACCTCCACTGTACAAATTCTGTTCTCTATTCAGTGTATGCTTTTCTAGACTGGAATCTTATTGCTGGGACTCTCTAGGACTTTATTCCAGTGATTCTCTGATGAACCTGCTCTCCTTAAGTCTCTGGCCACAGTCACATGTTCATGGGTGAAATTTTTGTGCTCCCACAGAACGTCTTGATAGGCCTATCTCAAACTGTACCACAGTGGTTCCCAGAACATCTCAGATTCTCTTAGTCTCCAGCCATGATCACAAGCATGTGGCAAGATCCTCCGATTCTGCTGTCTGATTATATGAAAGAGCTGTGCCTGACCCTGCTGTCTGTATTCAGGAGTGTGACCTCTTTTTTGCCTTCTGGTGTGAGAGCCCTACCTCACACAGTCTGTCTGGGTGTAGGTGAATGTGTGAAGATAAGGGAAAGCCTGGCTGGGAGTTTCCCTTCATCTGCTATTTCCCACTACCACATCCCAGGCCATCCTATTAACTATTTTGATTAGAGATTTAAACTGACCGATTATATTAAGTGCTTCACCTGGCTCCCCACACTTCCACTCCCATTATATCAGTGGGACAATGTAACACATCATTGAAGCCAATAGGCATATTTTTTAGATATGAAAGAAAAAACAGAATACTTGGAAAAACCCACTCAGGCACTGGGAAGATGGACAACTATACTTAGCATTGGCAAGGAAATAATAGTTTTTCTCTTCAACGTTCTGATGAAATTGCTGTGCTTTAAAGATCTATTATAGTAGTAAATTGTTTTACTTATGGCGTTTGTAATGATATGGAGGAGCAGTAGGTGTTCAAAATGAGCTTTTGTAGCTTCTTCACTAGGTACTACATAGGGGCCACAGCCTTAGTTTGGAATATGGGGGTACACTGTGTTTCCAGCTCATCCAGAATAAATATTGATTACAATATTGATAAAAATTAATATCATTTGATACTAGATACAAGAGCGAATATAACTATAAAGGGAACTGAAGGGGTAGCTTTCATCATCATATTTTTTCCTTGTGAGGAGATCCCAAGGAAAGTGAAGTCACCACAGGTCACTAGGTTACTAAATATGGGGGGAAGACACAAAAACAGTTTGTGGAACTTAAGAAAAACATTAAGGATGCCAGGTCTGCAGAAACAGAAAGGGACGGACTTGATCTGTCGAAGATGAGTGGGGTTTCCTAGCATGCCAGGACATCAAAAGTTGAGATTGATTTTTCCCTCCTAGTATTGGACTTTTGACTTAATTTCCATTGTTGTGCAAAGCTCATGGGCTTTTAAAATATCTACCTAGAGAAGCTGCAGTTTTACTTTAGTGGATGAGCCCATTATAGTCTGGATTACATTTCGGATCTGATGAAGTGCATAGTGAACTCTGAATGTGAGCACTTTCCATGTTTCCTCAGGAATATTTATATAAGTCATGTTCCTTGGAAGGGTTACTTCTGCTAAGGGTCATTTAATTGTTATTGAATGGCTTTAGTTACTCGGGATTTTTTCTAAATTTACCCAGATTATAAGGGAATCATAATTCATAACTTATTTTAGAGGATCTAAAATGAGTGGTGGGCTACGCATTATATGAAGGGTAAGGGCACGTATATTAATACATCCTGGTTTCTACAGATGAGATGACAAAAAAAGATAGTTCACTAAAAATTGTGATCATTGTTCAAACAGAATTATAACTAAACTTTTTATGACATGCTCCTATATCATACTATTTTCTTGAGATATTGCTGGGGAAACCAGATTTCCTATTATCATGTTTCCAGGAGAAAAGTTTCCGTCCCTGGAGAAAAATGAATTAGACAGGAATGCTTATTTATTTATTTTTCCAGTGTAGGAGATCAAACTAGAGTCTCTGGGATGCAAGGCACGTGCTCTCTCCCCGAGCTATACCCTCGGTGAGGAACACAGGCATTTCTAATATTTGGAGACATCTTTCTCACCATAGCATGTGATCTGAATGCAGAGTCGGCATGCTGGCTTAGCTTTCTATTTCGTTTTTCATCCTTGTTAGAGCAAGTCTTCAGTTGTCTAATTTCTACTGAGAGAAAAGTTTCATTGCTGCGGAAATGTTGGGGAAGGAATAGATGAACGTCATGTTCTGGCACAATATAAAGCATGCCCTCTCATTCAGTTTCAGCAGGAACATGGATTTGTTTGATGCTTGCTCTTCCAATCCTCCTGCACATTTCTCTTTTCTGCAGGTATTGAATCAATTGTTCTCTAGGTGTCAAGAAGCCCATGTCTGCTTTTCATGCTGTTTCAATATCATCTATCCTTGTTGGTTTTGCATGTGTTCATTTATTAAAACTTGAAGGAGAAAAGTATTGATTTCTTCCAAATAACTATGATGTTGAAATTTCTTAATTCTGTTCCTTCCTACTTTATATATTTTGAAACTATGAAGTTTTGCACTGGATGCAAATCTAGAATTGGTTTGTTTGCTTATAGGGTAATTTTTCATTATCAGAAAACTGTACTTTTTGTTTATAGTAATATTCCATACTTTAAAATGACTCTATTGGATGTTATTATGCATCACATCTCCTTTATTTTCATATTTTATACATTTTTCTCAACATTTTAACTTTCAAACTTTATGTATTTAATTTATGGTGTATTTCTTTTAGGGAACATATGGTTGATTAATTTGTTTCTTCCATTTAAATGTTTTGTCCATTTACGTTTTAATTAACTGCTAATATATTTTAATTTCTATGCACCATCTTTCTATTTAATTTGGATTTTCCAATCCTTTGCCTTCCCTTGAGTAATGATTATTTATTACTTCATTTTCCCTCTGAGTACTATATTGGTTACATGTACTTTTACAATGTTTTTAGTCACTGTCCTAGTGAATTCAATTCCATTAATCTTATACCGCCTTATTAAACTATTGATACCAGATATTTAAGTTCTTTGTGTAATTTAAATTTTATAGGGCACCATTATTTTTACTAACATTCTTGAGTCATTTATACTTATTCAAAATCTTTACCATTTTAGGAATACCTCATTCCCTTCAGCTCTTCCAAGTTTCCATCATTTTTATTATGCCTGAACAGTCCTACTTATTTTCTTTAATGTTGGATTGAACATAAAAAATTATTTCTTTTTTGTTTTTCAAAAGATTCTTTTTATATTTCATTTTTTGTAAGGATATCTTCATTCAAGAGTAGAATATGTCATTTCAACTACGTCTGGCTCCCATCTTCTCTCTTAAATATTTTTTTGATAATGTTAATGCTCATCATATTGGAGCCAGAAATCTAGGACATACTTTCACTGAAAACCCCTAACCCAACATTGTTCCCTGAAAGCCTTTAGAGACCCCGAGGCCACCGGGAATAATCTCTGAATGCAGTATGAGATATAAGCCCTGAGAACCATTTGGTATACTCCCCACAATAAAATAAAATAATAAAATAATCAGTATATTTCACTATAATTACCTGCTTTTTAAATTTCCAGCTGTTCTAAGATAAATGCCTTTGTAAGTTTTAATAAAGTTCCTGACCATTTCCCTTTTTCAATTTCTTTATTAATCAATTAATTTTTTCTTAAGATTATGTGGTTTACAAAGCTATTACTCTTGGCTTCTCATACACATAGTTCCAACACTGAACACATCACCAGTGTGCCACTTTCTTCTAGCTTTAAAAACTATTTTGGGGGCTGGAGGCGATAGCACAGTAGGTAGGGTGTTTGCCTTGCATACAACTAACCCCTGTTCAATCTCTGGCATCCCATATGGTCCCCCGGGCACTGCCAGGAGTAAGTCCTAAGTGCAGAACCAAGAGTAACCCCTGAGCATTGCTGGGTGTGACCCAAAGGAGCAAAAAAAAAAAAGCTCTTAAAATTACTTTGTCCTATTATTCTCTCCTTCAGCTCTGGGGCTCCAGGACACATGTTAGATTCTTGCTGTATTTCACAAGTCACATCTCTTCCTTTTTTTTGCATGTGACTATCAGTCATTTATTTATAGATCTATCATCCAGTTCAACAGTTTTCATTTAAACTTTAACTTTCCCCCACTGATTCTTCTATTAATTAAGTATATCATACATTTATAGATTTTAATTTTTTATGTTTAAAATATGGTTTTCCATTTTAGTTAAATTTTCTAGTTTTCAGCAAATACTATATTGCAATTAACTTCTTAATTTTTTTGCTTATAACTATTTTGTAGACTGGTCTAATGACTTGCATATATAGATCTCTTCAGAATACATCATGTTTTCATATCTTACTGCTTCAAATGCCTTATAGTTTATTGATCAAAGGACATATCCTCCAGAGAAGATTTGATTTGTCCATGACAAGTAATTTGGATAAGGATAGATCTCTTTAATTTCATATGATATTAAATTAAATCGGCTGATTCACTTCTAAAGTGCAGCTTATCTTGTGTCTGAATAAACGTTATGTCTTGTATTCACATGTCAATTGGAACTAAACTTAGAGAGAAAAAGTTGCCATCCTCCTGAAAAAAAAAAGACTGTATGGACCAAGAAACCATGAGGAAAGGAAGTAATCTAGTTGGGCACAAAATATACGTAGAGTTTAAAGATATCTACTATCTTTGTATTTTATAACAATTTGCAGTATATTTTGGTATCTAAATACTAAAATCACTCTGTATTTTAAAAGTTTTCTTCTCAGTGTTTTTTACTTGCATTTTAAAATGGAGATGTTATAATTTTTAGTATTTAATATAGCTACATATTACATTCAAATCAGATTAAAATCTTCTAAGAATCCACTAAATCAGATATTCCCAAACTTAATTAGTTCACTATAAACCTTTCATAAACAAAAAAACGCTCAGCACTTCTTGGAAATCTCCCTTTAAACGAACAAACAGAAATTGCCAACCAATTACACCAAAGGTGGGTGCAAATGTGCACACACATATACACAATCACAAACACATGTGTGTGCACATACACCTATATACACAGCATTTTCTCCAGGGGACAGTATCATCCACTTTGGGAAATGCTACACTAAGAAAATAGCAAAATATATTAATTTAGACATTCAAGGCATAGACAAATTTGTTTATTTCAAGTAAGGTTCTCTGTCTTTGACTTTCTTCTCCTTCACAGGAATGCAGCATCAGCGGCAGTCTCTGAAGGCTGCTAGCCAGGAGACTCAAGGGGGAATTGTTAACAGGAGCTATTACAAGCACTGCCCTTTCTCTTTGCAGCCTAAACAAGAAAGATAACTCATAGGCAAAGTAATAATAGGTCCCTGTGTGTGTGTGTGTGTGTGTGTGTGTGTGTGTGTGTGTGTGTACGCTGAAACATTCTAAGAAGGTATTGTCTGGGTGGGTAGGGGAGCTGTGGCTTTGGCTCCATGTCCAGTGTTTTGAAGTCTATGAGGTTCCAGGCCAGAGAAATGGATTTCTGCCACTGCAGACTCCTAGGCCTGATGCGAACAGAGTGCTAGAAGGGAAACTTTATGCTTACCTGAGTGTTGCCAACTATCCAGCTGCCGTCCCTATCAGCAATGGCAAGGAATTCTGACTCTGGACTAGAGACAATATAGGAGAACGAGGATCATCAATGACTCTAATCATTGTAATGCTAATAAGGGCAAACTTTTCTTTTGGACACTCATCACAAGTCAGAACTGCTGGGAATCACTTGTGTACATTAACCCTTTAATCTCCAGACTATAAATAGAACTTGAAGCTGATAAAGAAACAAGACTCAGGCAGCAAAATAATTTCTCTACAATATTTCTGCTTGAAAACTATAGAGGTGGGTTTTACATTTTGTATCTGCCTGCTATTTTAGCCAGGACACCAACATTGGCTTTTGCCCTTTAAAATTCCATAGTTCAGCCAGATATTATGCCTTCCAGGATGTGACCCAGACTCACCTTTGTTTTTTCATTTTTTGGGTTGACACATTTAAGTTCCACTCCCCAGTTTTCAGCTTTATTCACCATGCCTTAAAAATACTTTCTGTTCTTTCCTGTCAACCCAACTCTATGATCCATTAATTTCCTGTGAAAAATGCTATTTTCTCGATGGATCTTCTCTCAGGATTCCTTCTCTCAACTCTTAATCTCCTTAAATATGTTCCCTTAGCACCAGATTAATATCATAGAAGAGATCATTAAAACATAATCTGTAGTCTGGTTTTATATGGCCCATGTGATAAGAATTACATATTTTCAAACAGTTGAAAGAAATGTAAAAAAAAGAATTATTTTGTGACACGTGAAAACATATGGAATATAAATCTCGAGAGAACAAAAAATAGCTTTATTAATATATGATTGAATAGTTTTGTGCACAGATTTTTGATTTAGCTCATATGCTAAAATGACAAGTAGAATTCATACAACAAATATTTAGGGAGATATAGTTCCATGCCTTAAATATTTGCTTTTAATAAAGAAAAAAATGCTAACTTTTGTACAGGGTTCTACTTCCCAAGTGATGTTTTATAATAATGTATACTGAAGAGTTACTGATACTGTCTGTGTCTTGAACTTGTTATTGCAATATTACAATTGTAATATTAGATAATATTGTAATGCACATAATAATGAAAATTAATTGAGTCAAATGGGTAGAATTTATATCAAAAACTAGGAGTCTCTAAATTCAGTATCATTTCTGTCACTATTATCTCTCAGGAGCACTCCAAGTAGGATGATTAATAAACAGACCTCACAAAGGGATGGTACTGTCAGTCAAAGTTGGTACCAGAAAAATAGTCATTATCAATTCACTAGGAAGGTGTTGAATGGGAGAAGTTAGAATTCCTGGAAGAGAAATCCATATAGCATTTATCACCTTAAAAGCATCTCTCATATTCTGTAGAAATGCACACTGTCTTCCCGTCTTCGATTTGCTCGAGCGGGCACTAGTAATATCTCCATATGACCTGTCTCATGCAAGTAGAGCCCAAGGGCACCTGCTTGCTCCAGGAACATAAAGAGCCTCAAACCATTCCATCAGGTCATGGGAATGAGGTCTATAATTGTTACTGGTATCTCTCAGTGGAAGGGCTAAGAAATGTCCTGACCTGTTTATTCTCCTTTTCCCTAACTTTCACTGGGTTTCCCATAGGCATAAGCCAATCAAGCTCTGAATGTTTATCCATATCATACACAATTAGCTCCTGTAGAAAGAGCAGGGTGGAGAAGAGAATAACCTAGACGGGCAAGAGCAAGGTATTCAGCCTGCAAAATTTATGTCAAGTCACATGGATTTTTTAGGTTTCAATTTTTTCACCTAAGAAAAAAAGTTATACTACAATGATTGCAATGATAAAAAATAATAATGCAAATTTAAAATCTTAAAATGAACCATGAATGGCTTTATGTAAATGAACCAGAGTTTCTGAGATAAGGTCAGGGATACTTGGTAATCCAGCTAATAAAATCGCTTAATTTGAAACTACACTTTCTCAATTACAATCCTTATTTTTACACACTAAACCTAAATTTAGATGTACTAGTTGGGAAATAGCTGCTTAACACTTGTGCTCTACTTTATTTTATTTTTTAAAAACTTTTTTATTATAGCACCACGTGATATACAATTACAAAAATGTTTATGATTGGGTTTCAATCATACATTGTTCCAGCACCTGAGCCTCCACCAGTGCCCTATTCCCACTACCAATGGTCCCAAATTCTCTTCCCCTTCCCCAGCCTGCCTCTATAGCAGGCTTGTCTTCTCTCTCTCTCTCTCTCTCTCTCTCTTGCTTTCTCTCTCTCTCCTCTTACACTTTGTGGCTTGCCCTGTAGACATTTAAGGATTATTATGTAAATCGCTTTGTATACATTCAATTCTCAGTTTTATTCTGCTGGTAACATTTACCACAATTAATAGAACACTGTATATATTTTTATCCCATTAATGAATGCAGTCATTCTATATCTGTCCTTCTATATTTTCTATAGTCATTCTATATTTTCATTCTGATTAATGTCATTCAGCATAATAGTCCCCATGTCTATCCATTTTCAGATAAATTTTATGGTTTCATATTTTCTCACAGCTACATAGTATTCCATTGTGTAGATGTACATAGTTTCTTTAGCCAAATTCTGTTCTCCGGCATTTAGGTTGTTTCCAGACTCTGGCTATCATAAATAGAGCTGCGATGAATATAGAAGTGCAGATAGTGTTTCTGCTGTGTTTTTGGGTCCCAGGGTATATTCTCAGGAGTGGCATTGCTGGGTCAAATGGGAGCTCAATATCTAGTTTTGGAGGAATGTCCATATTGTTTTCCAAAAAGCTGGACCAGTCAGCACTCCCACCAACAGTGTATAAGATTCCATTTGTTCCTGCATCCACATCAGCACCAGTTGTTCTTGCTTTTTTAAATTTGTCCAGTCTCTGAGGTGTGAGATAATACCCTCATTTTGATTTGTATCTCGCTGATGATTAATAATGAACAACACTTTTTCATATGCCTTTTGGCTTTAGAATTTCTTCTTTGAGGAAGTTTCTGTTCATTTCTTCTCCCCATTTTTTAATGAGGTTGGCTGATTTCTTCTTGTAAAGTTCTACCAGTGCCTGATGTATCATGGATATTAAACTCTTATCCATATATCACGGATATTAATCTGATATATCATGGACATTGATGTCTTATCAGACAGATGTTGGGCGAATATTCTTTCCTAGTCTGTGGGCTATCTCTGTATCTTGGTCACCGTTTCATTTGAGGTGTAGAAACGTTTCTGTTTTATATAATCCCATTTGTTTACCTTTGACTCCATTGTGCTGTATTTTAGATTAAACTCCACACTAATTAGTCAGTCTTGGATTACCTGGTCAGCTCTTTTGGATTCACTAAGTTTTAGACTACTCCTAATTGTTGGGTGACAGGCCCTACTGAGCCTTAGCCTCCAGCTACATTTAGCTTATGTGAAGAGCTGGTCCCTCCCTTTGGGGAATCTCTGAATCTTCCGAGCAGACACAATGGAAGTTCGGGCAGAATTGGACTGATTTCTTAACTTTATATGGCATAAATATTTTTATCATGAATCTTGCTTGCCCCAGATCAATATTCTGTTCCTGTGGGTCTCTGTGACATACATGTTTAGATATTCCAAGAATGCTTGGCTACATTGTATCAACCATAATGTAATAAAAAATTCTCCTAGTTCAGAGACATGCCAGTGCACCTCTAGGAAAACTAACGTGTTTCTGACTCTAAAGGTAATGCCAAAGTGAATTGTTTTGATGGATTTTTGGACCATAGTGGGATCCAGAGACTGGGATCTGCTAGCTATATATTCATGGCAAAAGATATTAATGCCATTTCCTATAAATTACATTCTGAACTGCTTTCTGGTTCAGAGATGAGCCCCCTCCTCACTCTACTAGGGGAGATTTTTGCCTCTGGGAATCAGCTCTGGCTTTTGTGAAGCTTGAGCCAAAGGCCCACCTAAAGATCTACATTTCAAAAGGGTCATTTACCTGGCTTCATCTCTAGATAGCTCAACCCACTATGGGCTGGGCTGGAAGATTTTGGTGGGCTTCTGTCTATAAAATAAGCTAGGAGAAAGTAGAAGGAGGCACCTTTTTGCCATTTTGGCTTCCCTTGGTGTTTTGTCTCTCAGTCCTCTCTGTTCTCTGTTGGGCTTCAACACATGGTGGCTGCCATCTTGGCCTACACGTGGCCGGGCCCCACTGGGAACCCAGAGTCTGGGGCCTTTCCTGTTCTTGGATTGTATATCAGAACCTGTGACAGTAAAGTCTTTTAAAACTGCTCCGAATTCCTGAGTTTTTATCCATTCTCCGCAGGCTTCTCAGGTAGAAGGGAACTCGCTTCCTGGTGTTGTTGGGAACCCCAGAGGTCCCCGGCACCTAATCATGTATCTAGCTTCCTTTGGAGATCAGTTTCAGGATACATCTTCCCAATATCTCCCTTAAACTATGAGATCTGCTAAGACTGCTTCCTTCCTCCATCCCCTAAATTCTCGCTTGTTATGGACGTCTGTAGACCCCTGGGTGACTTATGTGAAGTGAAGAGAGAGAAGGCCTCTTTCTCTTGATCCACCTGTTACCCAGAACTGGCTGGAAAGGCTAGAACTGAAAAAAGTCTGTGATAAGTCTTAGCACAGCATGAACCACCAGCCCCACTAGGGAGCCATCAAGTCACATCTGATATCTACGTGTTCTCCCTGGCATAGGAGTTATCCCTCCCCCACCACAACTACCACCTAATTTAGAGCGATGTGGATTCAGGCTAGAGTGAGGAATTGCTTTTGCTCTTTGCAGGTAAGGAAAGTCAGTTCTATGACTTACCCAGGTCTGTTAGAGTCTCTTCTTTCTCATAGAAAAGAATTTCATGAGGAGATAAACAGTGAAATCAAAGCAGATTTTATTGTTTTTTTTTTTTTTTTGAGGAAAAGGATGGAAGGGAAGATTGAGAAAGAGAGAGAGAGAGAGAAAAAAAGAGAGAGAGAGAAGGTGGACATCTCAAATATGGACAGAGTCACATTCAAAAGGGGAGGTGGGCAACACATGTGCTTGGGCACCACATAGTGCTTGGCCACAAGACAGGGACACAAACAGCATATGGGCTCAGGCTAGTGTGTGGTCCAGCCTTCTTTGGTGTGTGCTGGTGCCAGGAAGTTCTTTCAGGCCTTAATTCCTGTGTTAATAAGATGGGTCCCTGACAGCCTTAGGGCGAATTGGTTTTACATTCCAGGAACTCCATTGTCATGCTGTCCCTTCCCTATCTACTTGATGCCTCATTGCTATCAGAGTAGAAATATTGGCTATAAGAGACCTCATCAATAAATTTAGGCTGATGACAGACTTAACTGTACAGACTAAGAAACATGCTGAAGGTTGAACATTATAGATCTGAACTCTGGAATGTTTATTTATTTATTCTGAGCAATTTGCTCACATTAGAACCCATGTTCATCATTGCATAGATGTGGATTTCTTAATTATTCATGCCATTAATAATTGACACCATTAATAACTCTGTAATGCCATTAATAATTGAACACACATAATGGAATTCTCTGGAATTAATTTGTTATCATTAATTTTCTGTGCCAGTTTACCAGAGCTCATTAGAATGGTGGTCAGGGTCTGTGCATCAAATTCTTTAACTAGTCATCTTCAGACCAAGAAATTGTGGAACTTACTTCAACCACCTCCTTTCCCAGGCATTAAAATCCCTGTTCCTATTTTCTTCCTCCAGAAAAAAAGAACAGAGCCTCTTTAACAATGTCAAATAATTCAGCAAATTTAAATCCTGGTTTGTGAACTAGAATCTAGTGAGGAGGAGAGAAGAAAGCTACCTGAGTTACAGCTAGTGATAAACTTGTCCTGGGGGCAACTATCTTTCCAAATCAGGCTTTAAATCACTGCCTTTAAGGACTCTTTGTGACCACTTCTCTTCCCTTATTTAAACCTTAGTCACCTGTTGGTTTCTCCATGATCCCTGTTGCTTAAAATAACCATGAAAATTATTCATTTGAATATGCATCTCTCTGACAAATTCAATGACCCTTTTAATAGTTGAGACACAATGATAATAGGGGCCTGAAAGGAAGGAATAATAGCTAATATGGATTACACACGCAGGGTCAATATTTTTTGGTGTTTGCAGAACTCCAATCTTGATTCCAGTTGCTAAAATTCATTTATTACAATTATATTTTTAGGAAGGGACAACTGGTATTGCTTAGGGGTCTCAGGGCTATGCCTGGAAGTTCTTACAGAGTCCATGAGGTGCCAAGGATCGAAGATGTGCTCTCTCACATAACAGGCTAGTACACAACTGCATGAGTGACACATTTGGTCTTGAGGCTTGTTTCTTTATTGACAAAGTGGTACAACACTCACAGCTAAGTTATAAAAAATGACAGATGTAGAAAATGATGCTGACATAGGCTATTCTAGAAAGCATCTGGTTCACGGGCAAAGGAGTGTCTATAGACAAGGGACAACTTTCATTGCCTTAGAGTTCTACTCAGGTGCTGAGAATCATACTTTCTGTGGTTACTGTAAAATGTGCAGTCTTTCTCTGCACAAAATGTATCAGAGGGCAAAAGCTGGTGCTGGGGTTTTACACCTAAGCCTGTCACTGCCTGGATAGGCACCTTCACAATCCTTTGTGAAGTTGTGGGTGCCTTGTCTGGAACAATGGATTTCCTCCCCACATCTTGTTTTCCTTCTGTCTCCTAAAATCCCTGTGATAGCTGAGCTTAGTATAGCTACCCACAAAGCCCTATGGGATATTCTGACAAGAAAAGCAATGTAACATGTTCATCCTATGAACTCCCCTAACAGTCCAGAATTTTCTAATAATGCTCTCTATATTCCCCAGTTAATGACATCTACTTCTTTCTCTATCTCCTGAATGAGAATCTCAAACCACTTGCCAAACCTGGGCACATTTGTGTGGAAAGATAGGACCAAATGCATGGCACATTGTAACCTATATACTTCTGTCTCTTGTATGTACATTAAAATTTGAATTCACTGTAACTGCTAGGGATGAAACAAATGTGGATTATTTGTGATCAAAATATTAAGACCTATTTCACCTAATCCTTTGTTTTGTTTGCATATGAAAATTATGTTAAATAATAGATAAAAATCACTTCATGAATTATTTATGTGATATTTAAAACCTAGAAATACTTCTATAAAACTAAACCAGTTTTTGAAATAGGTCAAATGTGTAAAAATTGCTACTATGAATTTTAGTGTTAACATCTGGTTTAAAAATGTAATAAACTAGTATTTATTGACAGTTTGTTAAATTGCTAATCCTCTTTAAGAGCATTGAATAGTTCAGTTTGCTTTTTAACATCTTTGAAAATTGTGGTCTATGCCTACTGGAGACTTTTTCTCTTGTGTCATGGTAGATATGTATAAATAGATAACATCACATGCTCTGGAATGCAAATTGTACCTAGTTTTCCATCTCTCTGACCTTATTTAACCATCCTTCTGGATTTAGTTTTCCTTATTAATCAGAGGGGAAATTTACAGTATTATCTAAGTGCTTTGCTAAAGGATACTGAATCTTTTTGATAAAAATCACCTATCCATGATGAAAGTTATCAACTATTAATTAGTTCATCCAAATGTTCAGGGACCTCTCTGCATCAGATAATATTAAATGGTATAGGAAAAAGATACATCTGGGACTCAGAGGCCCTTGAATTTGAAACTGCTTTCCTGTCACTGAAGTTTGAAGTTGGGCACTGCTATAAATTGAGCTTGAAAGTCAACTCCAATAAAAATAGGCTTTATATCAACATATATTATAATTTGTACGTTTAATAAAAAATCATTAATTTGTTTACTTCTACCTCCCTCTAGAATAAATAAATTATGTATGATTAGGGGCCCTTGTGAAAAGTACCTGGATCAGTATTTTTTCAGGGGTGGTTTGGGACTCATGTGGTGATGCACAGTGGTTACTATTTCCTCTGCACTCAGGAATTATTCCTGGCCATGCTTGGGGACCATATGGGATGCTAAGGATTGAACTTGGGTCTGCCTCAATGCAAGGCCACAAGCAAGACCTGGAGGTAGCTGCTATAGTAACTCTCTAGCATAGTAAATTTTCATTTGTTCAATAAATAATTGCTGACTTTCTGAAATTTAAAGCTTATAAAATTTCAAGTAGAAAAGATCTTCAAAATCACCTAGTCTAATATGCATTTTACTTACTCTAAACCCTGATCATTTTGAACACAAACCATACTATCTCCCCCATCGGCAATGATCTTCTAGAAAAGCAGTTCGATTGCATTGTTTTGTGAGATAAAATACATTTATTTGCAGAGAATTGTTTCCATAAAATTTTACCTATTTTTGTCATTGCTACAATGGAATGCATCTTAGAAGTAACCACCCTAAAGGGATAGTAGTTCTCATAAAGTTAGATGCAGTCTTTTTATGGATGATATTCAGTCTCCGCACATCCTTTTGCCTTAGGTACTTTTCTTTTTAACTAATTCTTGTGATACATCATGAAAGTAATATTTAATGCACTTATTGTACAGATTAGGGTTGGTGTAGGCACTCTGCTAGCGAGTGGATAATAAGAGTTTTGAATTCATATATCTATTTTTATTATGTACATTGCTAAAATAATGACTATTACTTGCAGTACACTCGTGCAACTCAAAATACTCTCAAAATTTCTCTCATTTGAAATTTGCTAGCAAGCCAAGAGAAAATACAGCAATATCCACTCAAGTTAGAGCTTAAGAGAAACATTCAGACCTATAAGTGGTAGAGTTAAAATAAATGAACTAAAATAAATATAATATCTTTACACTAATACCATACCAATAAAAAAAAAAGATTCCCAGCTACTTGAAATAGATACTTATTTTAATCATTTAATTAACAAACATGCTTATTGTATCTTCATTGTCAGCCATGACTGAAGGGGCGGTATAGATGAATAAATGACAGACTCTGCATTCTATGCATTAACAAACTTGTTGGGAAAACCGGCTAATTTCTAGAGTGTTTTCAGGAAAATAATGGAAGGAATAAGGAGCTAGCTATTGTGCTTGCTCTGGCAAATCAGAGAACAACAGATGTTTCGTCCCACTAATACTTACAGTAAACTGTGAACATGCCTTTCTTCGCTACTAGGTTTTCAATGTCTTGAGGTCAAGGATGATACCTAAGACATTTTGATGTACTGTTAGCACATAACATAACATAGAACTTTGCCCAAGGCATGTGCCAGTAATGCTTAATACTGTGGTAGGACACACCCATGCATTTTCCACTATAAGATAGTCACTTATAGGCTCAAATAAATCAATCCTTCTACAGTACAACCTTACATATAATAGATTTGGCTCTTTTGAAAGTGTTTCCACACAAGTGGACTGATTGAAGTAATAATGGCTCAGCAGAGAGGTGGACCACAAAATCAACGGCTGAAACTTGAAGAGGAAAAGTGGGGTTTGATACAAGACTGGGTTCTGACTGGTGTAGGTAAAGGTTTTCCAGTGAAACTTCTGAGAAAATCAGGCAGCTCCTCAAGACATGCTGCTCAGTGGTAATCTGCCACCCCAGGACACAGGAGGAAAAAAAAACAGGAAAACAAAAGAGGGAAAATAAGCTAACTGTATATATCTCCCTGACTGGAGGATCTCGAGCTTGGAGTTGGACCCAAAGTTACTCTAGAAAGAAAAATCTTAGATTGCATTAGTGGGTAGTGTTATATGTAGTCTGGTGTTTCATTATGAAAATGAACTTATTCAAAGTTGAAGTGATAACAGGCGATCACTAAAAATTCGAGGAGATCTGCAACTTGAAGTTCATTGTACAGGTTTAAATGGACAATTGCAAGAAATGAGAAATCTGTTTTCTGCTTATAGGCTCTAGAGTTCATCTTCGTCATTAACAAAATATGCTTATATAGAAGTGATTTAATGCAATTACATGAGGTATGGAATTTTGATTTGCTTTAAGATTATAATATGAACATATCTAACCAAGAGAATGTTTCTGAAAAATTTCATGTCTGCATAACTATCCATTTCATGAATGTGCTTCCATGGTGACTAGATAGTTGTGTTCTTTCATGTAATTTATATGTTCTACTTAGAGTCATTGCACATACAATTATAATTGTCAACAGAACAGGTGTGATTGAATTCTAATTATTTTTCAAGAAAGCGCAAGATTAAAAATATATTTTGCCAACCAGAATGGATACACTTGAAAATAAGATATTCAAGAAATTTGGATATCTGTCAAGTAAGAGACTGACTTCTGGATAATTCTAAAGAGAAAAAGCAAAAAGGCTTGGCTTGTCTCAAACAGGGTTTTCAGTCCTCCCATTAGTTTAACAAACTCCCTAGAAATTTAACAGTGAACCAATTCGCTAATTATTTGATCGAATTCTTAGGCAGTGCACATGACTTAAGAAAACCCTTGCTTCCCCACAAAGTTTTTGCAAATGACCTATATCATTGAGTCCCAAAATCTGCATTATTTTATGAGCACCCTAAAATAACCCCTAATTCTTTTGGTTTTGGGTCACACCTGGCAATACTCAAGCCTTACTCTTGACTCTGTGCTCAGGGATCACTTCTGGAGGGGTCCAAGCTTATAGGGCTCAAGGGACCATATGTGATGCCCAGGACTGAAATGTGTTGGCAGCAAGCAAGGCAAACACCCTACCTGCTATATTCTCTCTCCAATCCAGTGATTCTTGAGCAAGAATAATTATCTACATTTATAAAACAAGGAAGTTGAGGTCAATAACCTTTCCAGACTAAGTCTTCTGGTAACAGAGTTTTAGGACCCGAACCTAAATCTATCCTTTCCTGATTCATTTTCAGATTTCTGTTTCTTTTTGAAACTGAACATTCTGCTGAATTGATTTTACATAAGACCTACTATTAGTACCTAGTTTTTCTAAAAAGAAAAAACATGGAAAGGATTTTTACATTTATGACAAATATTAGAAAGCAAATCATCATAAAACATTTTTGTCACAGCATATACCCAGAGTGATAATTTTTAGTAATGACTTTTTATAGATTGAATATTTATCCCATTGTCTCTGATTTCACTATTTGTTAGGGTAATTTAAATTTTGTGTGCCAGTTAATATATTTTGGGGGTTTTGAAGACTTATTATTTTTTTTCCTTCAAAGGCAATGGTAATTGTTTATTTCGTGCCATTTGGCTTATGAAAAACAAAGTTTTGCATGAATGCTATATTTTCAGATGGCAAAAAAAAAAGGTATTGTAGACTTGATACTATTAGTAGTAATCTGCGACTAAAAATGGTTTGCTTGAATAGAGAAGTTTTTGGAATGTGATGTGGTCTGATTTCACTATGCAGTGCATGTTCTAGAATTCCTCAAATTCTTAAATTTCAGCCAGAGCTCTGCACCTAGAAATTAGGAAAACTCGGTGAAGTACGACCTCACAGAGGGAAAGATGTCTATTCAAAGTGCTATTTTAGAACACACAGCATTTCCTTCCCTTGATGAATACTGTGATCTAAGCATTCCATTATTCAAACATGAGGTGAATAGTAATGAGGTTCTGGCTGGAACTGTTAAAGAAGTAAACACACTTAGACTTATAAATGTTTGTATTTAAACATGTTCAACCTCTTATGGAGAAAAAATTCCCAAGACTCAGTTTGATACCTTTGAAGCATGTTATTTTATGTTCAGGTCTGAATTGCTAAGGAATTCTGGCTGTCTCTGTTGTATTATATAAGAGACAATGGCTTATAGAATCATCAAAAGTAGAGTGTAGGAATAACTGCAAAGCTATTGCTTTCGTCCTGTGGGGACGGATGCTGGATTCCACCCTCTAATATGTTCCTCGTGTCCTGTATCTGAGTCTGATTTCAGTGGTGGGTGTAACCAGAGACCTTTGCCCCCAAATTCATTGCCAGCGGCTGTGTACAACAAAGGCCACTCGAGGACTGACAAGACTTCTCTTGGGATGAGAGTAATCCAAAACCCATCACAGAATTTTATTAGAACCAGGGAAAGCGACAGAACTATTGGTCATGACACCAAGGAAGTAAGAGAAAATCCACACATTTGGGGACTGATACAAAGCTGTAGACAAAGGCATATATCTATGTTTTCCTCCATTTGACTATTTTAGCAATTCTTTTCTTTCTCTGTTTTCCTTTGGAAAAATGTAACTAATTTTCTAAGACACAGGAGATGTTCTGATAGTTTAAATTTTACAGTTATCATCTATAACAACTCAAAATGCTTATGGGTATTTAGAGCAGCCTTAGCTTAACTAATTCTCTCATGGAAATATCCACTTATTTTGTGTATGTATGTGTATGTGTGTGTGTATGTGGGTTTGTGTTTGTGTGTGTGTATCTGTCTGACTGTTGGTATGTATGTCTGCCTGGCTGGTTGGCTGGTATATCTTTTGGTTGGTCTGTGTTTTTGCAGGGTTGTGGCTGCTTCTAAACAGTGATCAGAGGTTGGAGGCCTACCCCTAGAAATACTTGTTAAATAATTGCTAGACAGTTTAATGAAAGGATCCAAGGATGCTATGTTAGTTTTTGATCTATTCTACCATACCACTTGATCACTTGATCACTTGACATCCCCTTATTCATCCATTTGCTCAAGCAGGCAGCAGTAACATTTCCATTTGACCCTATCATGTGCCAGTGTAGCCCAATGGCATCTGGTTGCTTCAAGAATATGAAGAGCCTCAAACCTTTCGTTCAGGGTCTTGACCGAAGAAGTCTGACCATCTTGTAGGTGGGGGGCCACGTGATCTTTTGACATCCTGTGGGATCCAGTCGGTAAAGACTCTAGTCCAGGGTCATCTTCAAATCGCATTATGTGTACAGCCCATCTAATTTTTGATGCCTTGGCAAATGAGACAGCATCCCTGACTCTGGAACAGCGACGGAGGTCGGAGCTCCAGATTCCTTCTTTCACTTGAGGTGTGATATTCCAAGCATAGCTCTTTCGATTACTCTTTGGGAGACCCGAATAGCATTCTCATTCTGCTTTCGTAGAGGCCCAGGTCTCTGAGGTGTATGGTGGAGTTGAAGAGATGTGCCCGGAGCCGGAGGTTCTTTGTCTTTTTATCTATTTCGTCAATGCTTTTGAAGGCATGCCATGCCGCTCTCTTCCTCCTGCACAGCTCAGGTTTTAGGTCGCTCATCATGTTGACTTCTCGACCTAGGTACACATAACTGCTGCATTCAGAGATGTTTGTTCCATTGAGATTGAATGGGGTCTACAGCTGAATCTCAACAAAACCATGTTCATGAAAAATGAACTAGTTCCAGAGGCCCCATTCACTCTCAATGGAACAGACATCTCTGAATTCTACCATATAACTGATCATTTACAATTGGCGGTTTTAGAATTACTTTACTTAAGAAAGCATCCACATTTTCATAACACTGAAAATTAGTTTTTACATGTCCCAAATCAACTGAATTTAAAATTTTAAGAGTCCAGATGTGGAGTTTTCTAAATGTGAATTGAGCAAATTTTACTCAAGTATATGAAAAAATTATGCATTCTTTTTTCTTATAGTCAAGTGAATAAAAAGTCTCATGATACATAAATACAAAGTCACCCAGGGCTAATACTTTTATTTTATTTAATGTACTTCTTTAAATCAACTCCTCCTTCAGACAAGTCAATAGACTAGGCAGAAAACCACACCTATAAATTCCTTTACTCATAGTTTCTGACTAGCTAGGAGGACCTGCTTTTACAGATGATGGCAAGAGCATGAGTTTTATGTATGAATATGGCAGGTGCTGTGTGGGCTGATTTTAATTACTGTGAGTAGAGATTTCTAAGGCTGCTTTCTGGACAGTGTAGTTCTTATAGCGACGTGTTAAGAATTGTTAGAAATAAATTAGGAAAAACAAGGATAGGCAAAAAGTTTATTATAAACACAAATAATAAGCATGTGAAAATTTCAAAGGTGGGGGCAACATGACATTTTATGAAGACAGTACAAATGCTTATGACCTAACTCAAGATAAAATTATATGATGAGTTATCAGAAGAGAGAAGAAGATGGTGCCCAAGAGGGATGGCAGGTTCTAGCCCTGGCCTGCCACCCCAGCAGAGCCTCACAACAAGCCAGATGACCCCCCCACTCCATGAGGGCCTCCATTTTCCACATCCAGACTTCCTCCTCGTCAGAACTCCACCCAGCAGACCAGCCTATCACAGCCCGGATCACGCGGCTGCTTCAAGCGGTTCATCAATAAATGCTGGATTTAGAGATGACTACAAGAGTATGCTACCCACATGGCAGAGCCTGGCAAGCTAACCCGTGTCGTATTTGATATGCCAAATACCGGTAACAATTATAGACCTCATTCCCATGACCTGATGGAATGGTTTGAAGCTTTGTATGTTTCTGGAGCAAGCAGGTGCCCTTGGGCTCTACTTGCATGAGACAGGTCATATGGAGTTGTTACTGGTGCCCAGCTGGAGCAAATCGATGATGAACGGGGAAGACAGTGATACAGTGACAGTGATTATAAGAGACTGAAATGTGGCTCAGAAATTTGGCCTTATCAAAGAACAATGAGGAGTTAATTATGAAATTTCAATTCTGGAATGCTGGATCAAGTTTGAACTTTAGAAAGTATATTTTCGTTCCATGTAAAACATTACATTTAAAGAGCATATGCATAGATTTGAAAAGACCAGAAAGGAAATAATTATTATTGAGTCACATATGCTGGTGGATTTAGCTTAGATGAAGATGCAAGAGCAACAAAAAGAAGTGGGCAGGTTTGGAAAATGCAATCAGTTTGTTATTAGTAGCTTGTTCTAGATGGAATATTGAAAAATTTTGATTTAATATTTTAT
This sequence comes from Cryptotis parvus, assembly GCA_021461705.1. Classification (NCBI taxonomy): domain Eukaryota; kingdom Metazoa; phylum Chordata; class Mammalia; order Eulipotyphla; family Soricidae; genus Cryptotis; species Cryptotis parvus. The sequence continues at coordinate 77,713 of JAJIBD010008827.1, forward strand.
TTCTATATTTGTGGTTTGTTTTACCAGCTGTTGGTTGGTGGGAACCACTAGTTAAAATATGGAAAATCTGGGAAGAGCAAATATAGGATTGAATAATTGCAATAAGTATATTACTAATGTTTTGAGGAACATTTACTATAGTATAGACTATTAACTCCACCAACTGTTTTATATATATACATATACATATATATACATATATACATATATACATATATACATATATATACATATATACATATATACATATATATACATATATACATATATATGAAGAGAGAAAGAAATTAAATGAATATATATATATATATACTCATTTAAAGTTCATGAGAAATTCTTATATGGGGGATGCCAAGAAACTTCCCTGGTAGTCGAGCCATGATTGGAAATTCTATTCATGTATATACATACATATACAATTTAATTTCTAGAATCAATTAAGCATATTCGGTTACACATAATTTATCCATTTTATATTTGGCAGGACTTGTAATACAGACAGACTACATCCTAAACGTTTTCCATTTACTAATTCTAATTGAGGACTCATCTATATCGGTTTATTAAAAACAAAATGCATTGTCTCAAACTTCAGTGCTTTTAGCAAAAATTTATAAATTAAAGAGTCATTCATTGCACTAGCTCTGGTGGACTAAATAACAAAATGGTTTCATACAATAAATATTTTTTTTTGTCCAGCAATAGTTCCAACTAGGTTACACTGGGCAGTTCCCTTTATTTTATTTTTATTTATTTATTTATTTTTTATTTTTGGGGTCACACCCAGCAAAGCTCAGGGGTAACTCCTGGCTCTGCACTCAGGAATTACTCCTGGCAGTGTTCGAGAGGGTCATATGTGATGTTGGGGATCGAACCCGGGTTGGCTGCGTGCAAGGCAAAGGCCCTACGCTCTGTGCTATTGCTCTGGCCCAACCCCTTTAAACATTGATGTAGGAATCTAGAATTTCCAATCATGGCTCTACTACCTGGGAATTTTCTTGGCATATCCCATCAGAGCCATGGATTCAACTAACTGATCAACTAAGAGAATAAACAAGATAAGAATTTCTCATGATCTTTTTAGGGACCTGAACTAAAAGTGATGTGTATCATTTTAACCCAAATTATAGCCACAGGCCAAATTTATAGAGACTTGCTGTTTGCTCTAATTTAGCTCCGTGTTCAGGAGCAAAGTCAAGAGACTTTTTCTATAAACATAAAAATGGTGATTGAAATCATGGGGGTTAAGCTCACCTAATGAATGACTGCCCTAGATGAGAGATCTGACATTATTTTTATAAAGATGATTAACAATCACTAAAAATTTAGAGCACTTACTGTGTACCACAACAATACATTAATTCATATTCTCCTTACAAAGGTCCCTGTGCAATGCTGTCGTGTATATAAAGAATCACAGCTATAGCTAGTAAATAATTCTCCCAAGGTCACAGAGCTCATAAATGACAGAAATAAGAATTTGAATGCAAACAGTCTGTTTCCTGAGTCTGAGAGTTTAACCTATCTCATATACTACATAATTATTAACTTTAAGTACTTAAAAATGTCACATTAATATGTAAGTATCTTTGCTAGAGTTTCCCTAGGGACAGGGCTATAGCTAACAAATGGAATTTAAACGATAGAAGATTTCAGCCCAGAAGAAGAGAGTTCTTATTAACAGAGCTGTCTAATAGGGAGCAGTCTGCATCCTGAGATAGGGAGATAGTGGAAGTAGTCAAGCATGAAAACAAGCCCTCGGCAGAGATACCATGGCGAAAGTGCAAGCATCAAGTGAGTGTTGGAGAGCGATAGCATTTTTTGTTTTCCTCCAACCTATGGGAGGTATGAAAATGCAGACGTGTTGTGTATTTGTCAACTTCTCATGAATATGTATGCCTTGCGCAAGTCTTAGTTCCAAACTACTCAAAGTTTCAGTGTCTTTATCATCTAAGTATTGAACTGGTTTTGAATGCAAGGAGAAAACCAGAAGAAAACAGAACAGAAAGCGCCACTGCTTCTGCCTACTCCAGACATAACAAGATGCAAACCTATGCTGGGCTAAATAACCTTTTCCCTCTCAGGAGTCCTTTTCCTCTAAGAAATGCAATGTGAGTGAATGCTACCAGTAATTCCTCAGAATCATTATGTGTTGGTTTTGAATTGACTTTTGATCACGCACTCAGCGATCTTTTGCTGTTGCCAAATTTTTCATGACCCCCCCACATTCTGTTCCATGACCTTACCGACTTGCAACCCACACAGTTTAAGAAACTCGGCATTATTCTTGTGAATCGCTGGAGAGAAAACTTTTTCAAATCTAGTCTGAGGTTTGGAGAGAGAGCTCAGTTGACAGAACACTCAATGAAGGAGATACGAGTTTGAGGACCACACACCTTCTCAGCTCCACCAGGAGTGACTCCAAGCACAAAACTGGGAAGAACCTCAACACAAAACAAAAGATTCAAATGTAGCCTGGCAGGGGCTGAAAAGTGGCTTCTATGTTGTGGTAGAGGGTCTCAAAGATGGCTGTTTGTCTCTGCTCCTACTTTTGCTTTCTACTCTTAAGGTGGTTCTACAAGAAAGCACACATCTGAATCACTTGGAAAACTTCTTAAACCCATCACATTCTGCTGAAATAGTAGTTTTGGGCCAGGGTTCAGGGTTTTTTACTTCTAACAAGTTTCCAGGTGACGCTAACTGATCCTGTTGGTCAAATTTGGGGGAATCACTGTTCTTTTGTAAGACTTAACTCCTCAATACCATAATTGTCCATTGATGTGTTTCGGTCCTTTCAGACTGAGAATGCCTGGAACCAGGGCTATCTCTCCTTTTTCTTTGTATTCCCAGGGTCTAATCCAGTGTTTTTTTCTTAATAAATATGTGTTGAGTAAATAATTAGGAAGAAATCTGTGGTTTTCTAGAAGAATAATGAGGGAAAGAGACTGTGTGAGTCACTGGAGGAGGAATCCTTTGCTCTCTCCTCCTACAGATTTGGAAACATGATTCATGCAAGGAAGTGTCTGAACAGTGGGGGGGTGGTGCAAAGCAACCTTTCACACACAAACTCTTTATATTATGCACATAGGATTCCAGCCTTCAAACAAGAATCAGAAAAAAAATTTTCTCACTTCTCTTTCTCTTCCCTTTCCTTCCTTTCCTTACTATCACTGTCTTTTCATGGAAGGCTTTCTGCACAATATTCTCCCTTGTACATTGAAAATAATTTTCCTTTTCCTGAAGTCCATTCCCCTTGGACAGGCTTTGGCTGAACTTTGCAGTCCTCACTGAAGAGGGAACCCTTTCCCACTGTTCTCTCAGAGAGCAGCCTCTTTGAAGTCACAGCTGGCTTGACTAAACTCATTTCCTCTATCCACAATGTGCGTCTGATGCAATGTTGGCTGACGCTGCCTCTTGCCGGCTCCCGCTATTGAACCAGACCCAAGTGCAATGTTTAATGTGAGTGTTTGGCTTGGCTTAAATTTGGCCAAATCATCTGTACTTTGTTTCATTTGAAAGCCCTACCCGCCCCGCACCCCCCTTCTTCTCAACTAGTTCATTCCAGATGTTTTTGATTTGTTCTTTTTGTGGTCTACTCCACCCAGTTCCTAAATCAGTAAATCATTTTCATGCTTCTTCTAAAATCCTAAGAAAGTTCTCAATTAGAGAGAGAAACTGATTATAGGTTTCCTAGAGCTTACACTTAGGGAGAGCTGCTCTCCGCAGGAAATCTTGAAAGGTAGGAGAAAATGTCTTATGTTTGGGAAAGTACTTGGATTTGCTTTCCAAATTCTTAGGGTCTGGAATAAGGGTGAAGTACTAATATTATAAATAATCAAACTTATCCCCTGCTTCTAAATCGATATCAATGATTTTATTATTTGAAGTCTTTCTGTTGTTCCAATGCAAACAAGAGATGCCCTTCTATGATCTCATCTGAGTGATAAAATATATATTTGTCAAAGGCTGTACCCTCCCATATGCACATAGACTGTGGTGAGGAGGGCCGGGTGAGAGAGGCTGCAAGAACAGTGGATATTTGTCTCATTACCATTATAAGGGGTAATAACTCCTTCTTGGAGAAGTCCACAGATCTAAGAGGCTAGCAGGGAAAATTAGACAGGAGAATCTGCAAAGCCCCTGAGTTTAAAAAGCTGTTTTGAAATGTTTTTGAAAGGGAATATGAGAGGTTAAGGTGTTGAATAAATTAGATTAGATGAGAAATGAAGATTTTTAGAAATTGTACTCTATGTGATAAAGGTAATTTCTCTTTGTCTTTGAAGTGATTTAAAACATTTCTTTTCAAGATGTGTGAATGTATGTGTGTGCGTGTGTGTGTATGAGTGCTGTATTACATGATTTCTTTTTGATTAGACAATCAAAATTAGATATTATTTGTGTTCAAAACATAACTAAATGGGGCTGGAGAGCTAGTACAGTGCTTAGGGTGTTTACCTTGCATGTGGTAGACCCAGGTTTATTTCTTGATAGCCTGTACAGTCCTCCAAATATTGCCAAGAGTTCTCCCTAAGCAAAGCTGGGATACTACCAAAAAGTGCTCCCTAAAAATTATAAGAGCAGGCTCTGGCATCAGATTTCAAATGCTGGCACTACATGGGCCTCTGAGTATTTCTGGTGTGACCCTGCAGGCCACCATGAGCAGTGCTAGGATGGCCCAGACACTTCAGGTCTTGTGAGTTCTTCCCTTGCGAGTTCTTAGTATTGAACCTCCTGGTGAGGTTGACTGAGTATTACCAGGAGTGGACTCCTGGACTACTATGCACTTCTTGGACCCCCTATTGATAGCATTATTATGCGGTAGGCTCTATATCTAGTAAAAAAAAATCATCACATGATCTATCATAAAAATTATTAGTGTCAAATTGTTTGCCATTTATTTATTTGGTCTGTTACTTATCTCCATTGTTATGTGCAACCATGATGTAACAGAAGGAAAATTAGCCTTTGAGACCCTACAGATGCTCTTGCTTGTTGAGGAAGAGGTTCTTCTGGTGACTCATAAAGATGAATTAGCTTAGTGGCTTATCGAGCCCATTCATAAATAGTGAGTGTACTAATATGCAATATTCATGATCATGAAATGGATTAAATAACATTATTGAATGGTTAGCCCTTGCATATTGGCTTAGCACAGGAATTATGGTAGTGGGTACAGTGGGTACTTATTTTGCATCCTATTAAGATATACTCCTAAAACTCTTTAATATTGAAACAATAATAACAATAGCAAATTAAATGATAATTTATTGTTGATATAATAATTTTTAAATGTTTTTATGATGCCACCATTGAGATATACAATTACAAAGATGTTCATGTTTGGGTTTCAGTCATACAGTGTTCTAGCACTGATTCCTCCTCCAGCGCCCATTTCCCACCACCAATGTTTGCTGTCAGTTGAGCCTGTTTTATGTCCAGTTCATCTGGTTAGATGCCAGGTATATGCCAGGTATATACCTGAATATTGCTAGCTATAGTCTTGGAGGCCCCACTGGGACTTCTGGTTATGACCCGAGGCCTTAAACCTTGGTGGCCCTGGTTGTCCTCGGCACTTCTGAATGAATGCAGCACCATATCCCAAGCCTGAGAAATTGGTTGCTTGATACTCAGATGTCTGAGTATCGCAAGCTGTTGCTCCCAGGGTATCTGTGAGCATCATGTAGGAGGCCCTCAAAAAGTTAAGCTATTTTAGCTTTTAAAGTCACATAATTTTGTAATTTTACATATGGGTTTTTCTCATTATCATAATTTTTCATGCATACTTTTCAAAAAGATGGCAAAGGAAATGTGGGTAGGGACTTTTGTGAGCTGTACGTTTACAGTTAATAAAATGGGCTTCATGTACTAACATCTATAACTAATCCACATTTCTGAGTAACAGGTTATCCATATCTATATCCATGGTCAGGGACATACCAATGTTTTAATTTGAGTTAACTTTCTAATTAGTGTTATTGGAGATGACTATGCATTTGGTTGAAGAACATAATGTACCTATGGTGTGATTTCTTTTTTTTTGTTTTTCTTTTGTTTTCTCTTCTAGAGATCATAGCCTTAGTGGGGGGTATGAAGATAGATTATGAGGGCTGGTACAAACATTTGGAAAGCAGTAAATTCCATGCATAAGTTCCATCTCTGAAAACTCAAATAAAGAACTTATCACTTTGCATTGCTTTTAGGGAAGTTTTCACAGGTCTTAGAAAATGATTAAGAATTGATGAGCAGAAAGAGGAGAAAAATTATCTTAAGTTGAAAAAGGAGCAAGCATTAATCATCTCTTTCCTATGGTATCTGCAATAACAGAAAAGATAAGGAATCATGATCCAAATTTCAGTTTTCATAATACTAACAGTAGAAATACATTTAACATAGGATGCAGTAATTCTCTGAGACACACCTTAGAGATATTCTTACAAGTGTTTATGGAAAACATCACAGAATATTATGAATAGCATGTATATAATAGTAAAATATGGAAAACCAACTGTAAATATCTGTCACTATCTATATAAGCATATATATGCATAATATGTTAACTCAATAATGCTACAATAAATATATTATAATGAATATTAATATTATGCTTATTAACATGAGTAAATCTTAAAAAATAATACTAAGTAAAATGTTTCACTTTTGTAAAAATGGTGACTTTGGCTATGTTAATATGATACATTCATATATAAAGTATATGGATAAGCAAAACTAAATTTGATATCATTAAGTAAAATATAAGTAAGTAGTAAGAATATGAAAACATTCAGGGAAATTATAAACACAAGCATTGGTGGTGATTCTATTATGCAGGAAGACATTAGTACAAGAAAGGATATTTGTGTGTACCTATATACAAAAATGTACATGTTTATATATGCATGCAAATAAAGACAGCACTTATATGTATATTATTTTCTCTGAAGCCAAGTATTAGGAATATTTCATGTTGTAGTAATCTCTAGCATTATCTGAACTGTGAATTGAAATATATGTCCCATATACATACACAGACATTATCTTTTTTTAAAATAAACTCTACCTCAGAAGAGTGTACACTAATATGATTGAAGTTCAAGATTAACATAGACACTAGGACTTCCTCCTTAACTGACTTTGTTGCCTGAAATGGAGAAGGAAATCCTTTTTTCAGTGATCTTGTCACAGGTCAGTTGAAATCATTCAAAATAGGTGAGAGTACTTCCTCTGCTCTATTAATCTTCTTAGGCAGAGGTATAAGTGAATGTTGGAAAAGAGTTTGTAAACTTTCCCTTCATATTTGTAAGACAGGAGAATTTACTATTATACAGTCCATCTCTTCCAATTTAATAACTGAAAACTTAAGTTTCTGTACATGCTATTAAATTTTTAATATCAACATACACCATAGTAACTCAAAGCATTCTACTTTTTATAAACTATGGTTTTGGTTAATGTAATCACACTTTTAAAGAGGCCCGATTTTCTTATTTTGAAATACAAAGGCACCAAACTTCTCTTGAGTGACCCACGTATGTACTTTTACAGCCTAAGGACGATGGCATTATACTCTACTCCACTAAAGATACATGCTCAATCCAAATAGACTATGATACAATACAATCTGATAAGGCTGTCCCAGGTCTATGAGATTACCAGAATACCACAATTAATGAGAAAGTCTGGTTGTAAGCCAAGGATAATCTGACTTCATTTTTTGAGGCAAAATTGCTGCAGAAGGCTGTCAGTATTATTGCTACAGAGGACTATTTTCTCACAAATTCTGAGGAATATTTATAATATTGGGAGGCTTAATGTGACAAAAGACCAGGTTGGTCAGAGAACAGTATATGTAGAGGGAGAAATTTAAAAAAGGGGGTTGAAAGTGTTTACCAGATATACTTTCCTTTGGTTCCAATGTTAAAGAACACAAAACTAGTTAGAACAATTAAGAACAGTTGTTAAGTAGAATCAGAAGGTTAAATGTAATAGTTCTTATCTTCAATTGATACCTAAGAAAAGTAATAATATTGAAATCAGAAGTTACACAAGTTCCTTTAACTCCAAAATTTCAAAAAGGACAAATGTGGGTGGTAAGATAAATGAAAAATGGTTGTGTGAATGAGAAAACTTTAGTTTGAATTCCATCCTTTTGTAACAAGGCAAATTTATTGATTTTTTTAAACTAAGAATGATATGAAATGGGATACCCATTTACTATAATGTGTATCCCATTTACTATAATAAAACCTCCATGATAAATCTGAATCACCTATACCTCCTTCCCAACTATCTCAATCTAGAAGGAACACCAATGAAGTCAATTAGTCACAGTAAATAAAAGGTGTGAGTGAAACTGGGAGTTTGGTTATGAATACTCCAACTGACTTTCCCAGCCAAAGAAGTCTCTGACTGAGGCATGCTCAATGTGTACAAGTCTTATAATGCTAGATTGTATTATCATAAAAACGATATTTTGTTTGTTTTTAGCCCACACCTAGTGGTGGGTCAGGTGCATGAAAGGCAAGTACTGCATCTCCAGCCCTACAGAAAAGAATTTTAAATTTCTAGTAATGTCCACAGTTCTATCTTAGTTTGCTCAATAAACATATAATTTACTTGTGAAAAAAGGTGTGAAATGGCATAGTACATGGAATAAAATAATTCACCCCAAAGGGCTTTCTTTTTCCCTTAACAGTGCTCCTAGATTTCAAAGTTGAGTCAGACTTCTCTATCACTCAGGAAATTCTAGTCATCTCTACCCAAAGAGTCTTTCTCATGGTGTTTCTGTAATTCTGTTGCCAGTCTTTACTTGATGCCAAGAATAAAATCATTACAACATTTTAGAAATGCTTATTCAGTTTTACTTTCCTTGTAGTGGAGCAGAGTCTTGGGTTATCCCTCTGAATACATCTGTCCTGAATTTGCATGTATAATGGAAATGATTCTTTCTTAAAATGTTTTTTGTTAAGTTGTGTTTAAATTTTTATTTCAAAATATTTTGTTGTGGTCAAAATACATGCTTTCCTAAGAGGAACTCCCTTATGAAAAAAAATGTGGACAACCAAAAGTGGGTGGCTCCTAAGGGGAAGAAAAGCAGAGTAGAAACACCACTACATACACAATTATAGAAAGTATCAGTTGCTGGGTGGAAAGTGGCAATTAACATTTTAATAAAATGTATGTATAGTTGGAGATACATGCAGGCATCTTAAATACATAAGTCAGTGAATTTTTACACATATGTGCCACATACATATACATGCATTTATGTGTTTGTAGATTTTTATCTCTTGAAAGAAATCCTCATATTCCTTCCTAAGTTCATACCTATATACCATACCCACACCTCCATACCAAACCAGGTAATCACTATTCTGACTTATATCTCCATATTTAAGTTTTTCATACCCTTGAGTTTTATATGATGATATTGCAACATGTGTGCTCTTTTGTAGTTGACTTCTTTCACTTATTCATTTTTATGTATGAGATTCAAATGAATATACTTAGAGCAAATGCCTGCTTTTATTGTTTCATAGTATTCCACGTTATGATTCTTCCATAATTATTGTATCCATTCTGCCATTGTTATATGGATATTATATATATCCTATATAAAGGATATATATCATATATATCCTACATATATATCCTTATATATAGGATATATAGGATACATATAGGGTATATAGGGTATATATCTTTTATATAGGATGTATAGGATATGTAGGATATATCCTTTATATAGGTTATATATCCTATATACATCCTATATATCCTGTATATATCCTTATATATCTTTATATAAAGGATATATATTCCATATGTATTTTCTTATACATAGGATATATATTCCATTTATATTTCCTATATCCAGAGCCACGGCAGAACCTGGCAAGCTACCCATGGTGTATTCGATATGGCAGAAACAGTAACAATGAATTAATGGAGACATTACTGGTGCCCATGCGAGCAAACCAATGAACAACAGGAAGACAAGTGCTACAAGTGAATATATCTTATGGATTCACTGGTAGTCCTGTACAACACATCTCTAAACTCTTGTGTTGATTTGCCAGTCCTAATGACACAGAACTTCTAGATGTGACTGTCAGGCTCTTGAGCACCAATAGGAGTCCTCTCTCCTGTGTTATTTGCTAAACAAATGTGCGTATTTACATATAGTGAGAAATGCGAATGTAGGATGTTGTTTAGACATGTTTTAAATTTTAAAAGTAGATTAGCCTATGTTCCCGAGTGATAGTACAGCCAGTAGAGTATCTGCCTTGCATGCAGCCAATCTAAGTTCTATCCCCAGTGTCCTATTAGGGTCCCCCAAGCACTGCCATGAGTGATTCATGAGTAAAGATCAGGAGTAACTCCTGAGCATTGCTGGGTGTGGCCCCCAAATAAACAACCAAAATAGTCTCAAATGTTTTTCTAAAGTTGTAATTTTCATGTAAAAACATAGCTCTTTTCTTTTGGGGAAGAAGGAGGAGATAAGGAGTTTGGCCATATTTTTACAGAATTCACAGGAAACAAGAGTTTTATCTGTATGAGGAGGTAAAAATCAGTAGAGATTTTGTCTCAGGGAAAACCACTCTAGAGAGGTCAGTGTCTTTCTCTTTTCTTGCTTCTCCTTGCTTGCTACATCTCAATTTTGATACAGATGATAGTACTACACAGAGAAGAACTTGATGTTTCAAAGTACAGATTCAATATTGATTTTCATTAGTTGTAATGTAAAACTGAACAACATCAGCAACAGTTTGAGATTAGTAGAGAACTATATATTTATATCTTCATGTGATTCTTTAGCGAAATGTGTAGACATCACCATGTTAAATATGGCATCTAGCAATAATGAGTATTGAGCTACTATAGTGGAAAAAGTGTTCCTTGATGATCCAGCTTCCTAACTGTATCATAAAAGCAATAACAAATACTACAGTTTACTGTCTTTGATTCTTGTTGTCTTTGAAAAAGAAAAAACTACTTCATCCTGTCATCAGGAGACAGGTTATCTACTATTGTGATACTACAAATCACTGTCCTGTTAATTTTTCACAAATGCTCCTCTTATTCAGGGTTAGATGAGTTTGTGTTATGAATACTTACATGTGGCACTCCACCATCCATTCTAATTTTCTCTTAGAATTAGCAATATGAGGACATTAACAGCTGCTAAGTGTGTAAACATTTTACTATTATATGGGGTGTGGAGTTGGGGTTCATAGTGTATTTTTTTTAATTATTATTATTTTATTTGTGCCCAAGTGGGAATTTGGCAACAAATTGGCTTCTGTTCAATAAAAAGCACATAAGACAGATATTTCAGGTCCACACAAAAGATGAATAAAACATTTTGTAATGTGAAATTTGCATGTAATTTTCTCTCTATGAATCTCAAACTCTTCATTCGAAAGAAGTGGGATTTAGAAGAAATATGTAAGGGGATCTTCTATCTCTAATGTGTTGTAATTTAAAAATGTTTCTCCTGGAAATGTGACTATTTTAAGAGAATTTCTCAGGTTCGTGAATCATCAATACTTTGTCAAAGGAAGCTCATTAGTTCAATTAAAAAAACTATTGAATGACTGCTTTTGGACTTATACTGTTCAAAGTAGTTATTGCAAAGTTGTTGGATAAAGGAATAGATAGATATATTCATAAATAAATAAAAACACTACCAAACCAAGTAACAAAAATGTTAAAAGGTTAAAGAGGTAGTACAGAGGTTAGGTGTGTGTTTTGCACGACTCCAACTAGTGTTCAAACTCCACTTCCCCATATCATCCTCTGAGCTGAGCTTGAGAAGTGATCCTGAGCACAGAGCTGGGAGAAAGCACAAACTATGGTTGGTGTGATCAAAAGCAAAAACCTATAATATATATTTAAGTAAGTCATTGTGCTAATAAATGTAATTAAAGACAAGTAAAATATAAATAGGCACTAACAATAAACCAAGCCATATCTGTAAGTATCTGAGTAACTTTTCTAAAATATTAGATATTTTTGCAATGGGAAAGAAGTCCAGGTTAGAAGATCTCAGAACACATATTGACCCTTTAGAACACTATAAAATTAATTCACTCTTTTTGGAAATGTTACTATTAAGGACTTATTTTCACTTTGTAGTTTAATTACTAAGAACTTTATTCGTAAATTTTGGTCTCAGAGTTTATAAGATTACTATTGCAAGGTTCCTTTCAGGGGGCTGGAGTGATAGTACAGAGGGTAGGGCATTTGCCTTACACATGGCTGAACCAGATTCAATCTCCAGCATCCCATATGGTCCCTGAGCACTGCAAGGCATAATTTATGAGTGTAGAGCCACAAGTAATCCCTGAGCATAGCCGGGTATGACCCAAAAGCAAAATAAAAGATTCGTTTCAGAATTACTAACGTGTTTACTCCATTGCTATTGTTAGTACGCAAGCGTGTTCTGAAGCTGTGGAATTTAGTGTTTAATTAAAACTGGAATACTTCAGAGAAGACCAGATGAAAGTGACATTTAACATAACTAAGTTTTTATTCTTTTCAGTGCATTCTAATATCAACTGTAATGCATTCAAAAATCCCATAAAATTTAAAACATGTAAACACTTTACTAGATTTTAAAGATGTACGAACACCAATATTTGATTTTCAACTTGTAAAATTTAAAGCTTTTGGGATTTCTAAAAGTTTAGTGAAAACTTTCATTTACCAGGCACTGTTAGATGCCAGCCTCAGTAGTGGTACACAGTAAAGTCACAGACCTTGTCTTGAAGAACTTATATTCAGAGATGAAAGGGGCACGTATAAACACTGAGTGCTAATTTATGAAAGGGCAGTTCTGATTGCTGAAGGATGTGAGCAACCCTTACCTAGAGTGAAGGGGAAGAAAAAGAATGTTTAAATGTGATGTAGACCAGTCTTCAAAACTGAAATGCAGGGCTGGAGTAATAATAGCACAGTGGGTAGGGTATTGACTTTGCATGCAACCGTAGCTGGGTTACATCCCCGAACACCTGTCTTGTTTCCCCAGTCCATCAACAATAATTCTTGAGTGTAGAGCAAGTAGTAAACGCTGAACAGCACTGGGCAACGCCCTCAAACCAAAACCAAAGCAAAACACACACAGAAAAGAAGAAAAAAGAATTGAAGAAAGAGAGAGAAAGAAAGTAGAAAGAAAGAAAGGAAAGGAAGGAAGGAAGGAAGGAAGGAAGGAAGGAAGGAAGGAAGGAAGGAAGGAAGGAAGGAAGGAAGAAATAAAGGAACGAAGAAAGGAAGTTAGAAAGAAAGGAGGAAAGGAAGGAAGAAAGGAAGAAAGAAAGAAGAAAGAAAGAAAGAAAGAAAGAAAGAAAGAAAGAAAGAAAGAAAGAAAGAAAGAAAGAAAGAAAGAAAGAAAGAAAGAAAGAAAAGAAAGAAAGAAAGAAAGAAAGAAAGAAAGAAAGAAAAGACAAAGAAAGAACTGAAATACTTAGAAATCATTTGTATGCTTTTCTAAAAAAGACAAATTCTAAACCAACAGGACTAGAATGAGATATGAGATTCTAAATTTATAACAAACTTTCAGCTGTAGCTGTAGCTGATGCTTTGGCTTCTGACCCTCACTTTGAGTAGATTGGGCTACTAATAATTTGAGGTGTAATTTTGGGTTAAAAAAATACAGTTAGTTTACAAAATAGGCAACTAATTAAATTTCTGTGATCTTATTTACCTTTTATTTCCTTTTTTTATATTTTTAGGCAATCAAAAACAACAAAAATGATAAAACAACCTCATATCTCCAGTTAAGTGATATCAAAGATTCTCAAAAGGTATTCTCCCTGAAGAAGGGGATCTACGTAATCGGGTTGCTGTTAAAAGCATATATCTGGGAGATATCTCAGGGGTGAAGGGAGCTAACCTTGCATGTGAAAGTCCAATATGCTTGAGTTCAATTACTGGCACCCTTCTCCCCAACTGCTGCTTGGATGGCCCTGGGCCCCCAGCACTAAGGATCTAGCTCAATGCTTGGCTGAGCATTTATCTTCCAGCCTGGTTGATGGTGTATAGGTTGTCTAACCATTGCTTAGGAAATCTCCCTAAAGGTAAATTTTAAAAAATAGAACTAAGTCAACATCTTAGTGCTCTCTTGTCTTGTCACTATAACAAGACCCTTTAAATAATAGTTCTGTGTACATTATAGACATATTAAGATTTAAAGCCATTTTTTGCTTCTATGAATTGGCCGTGTGACTCTTCTATGAGACTTTTTCCTTGAGATCTACTTTGAAAATCTAAATTCTCTGAGTTTATAATCTCATCAATAAAGTAA
>JAJIBD010008828.1:0-61197 GCA_021461705.1 Cryptotis parvus
GTGTTCAGGAACACTCTCAGGAGACCTGGAGGCTGGTTTCTAGGCCCGGCCCGTGCTCTGCCCTCTCTGGAGCTGGGTCCATTCACTATCAAGGACAGAGTGGGGCCAAGGTGAGCACGAGTGGGCAAACCTGCCAGGGACCCGCACCCCACCTCAGCTGCAGAGGGCAGCCCTGGCCCAGGTTCTCCTGGTCTATCCTGGGCCCTCGGGACCAGCCACTGCAGCTGCTGGGCAGAACCAGAAGCCATGAGGTGTCTTCAGCCTTTTGGAGGCAGCTCCCCCCCCTGGACTCTGCCCTCCAGACTGTGCCGGAGAGGAACACGGCCAGACCCTTTGAGGCGAAAATAGTTGTGGGCTCTGGCAGAGATGCCGTTTCGCGCTCTTTGATCACAGGCCCCGTCCTTCCCACCCATTTCAGTGGAACTATTTTGTGGTGTACTTTGTCACTGGGCTTGAGAATGTTTCTCCCCGCTTCTGCCCACGTTTCTTCTGTGGGTTGGTGCTTCCAGTCTCGTTTGAACTTAATTTCCCAAGCTGTGCGGTGCTTGGAAGCACACGTGGCCATGAGCCTCTTGCTTTCTGCCCTTTGTTGTCTGTTGCATCTGTGCGGCACATGAACGGCACTTGGGTGCCCTGTCCCTTTATGCCGGGAGGATGGACGCTCAGCAGCTAGAGACACAACCACCATGACCAGGGCCACCACTGCGGCCGGCCCTGGCACACGGCGAGGAGTCAGGGGCGCATGTTGGGGTGCCCGTTGGGGTGCCTGGTACTGCCTAAAATCATATGCAGATTGTGTTGTAAATTGTCATTTGCAATTTGGGGAAGTTTTTCAAGGCATCTGAGCCCAAAAGGATACTTGGCTTAAAAAATATCTGAATAGGACTGGAGCGATAGCACAGCGGGTAGGGTGTTTGCCTTGCATACAGCTGACCGGGTTCGATCCCTGGCATCCCATATGGTCCCCCGAGCACCGCCAGGAGTAATTCCTGAGTACAGAGCCAGGAGTAACCCCTGTGCATTGCCAGGTGTGACCCAAAAAAGAAAAAAAAATAAATTATAAAAAAAAATCTGAATAGATGCATCAAGATCCTGAAATTATGGGGGCGGAGGCGATGGCCCAGCGGGTAGGGCGTTTGCCTTGCATCGCGGCGGCCTCTGCCGGCCCAGGTTTGATCCCCAGCATCCCATATGGTCCCCCGAGCACCGCCACGAGTAATTCCTGAGTGCGGAGCCAGGAGAAACCCCTGAGCATTGCCGGGTGTGACCCAAAAAGCAAAAAAAAAAAAAAAAAGAAGAAGAAGAAAAGAAAGAAACAAACAAAAAGATCCTGAAATGATGAACTAGCTTCTTCTAAATAGGACTTACCCTGGTGCTGTTCTGTTTGAAGACGGTCTTTCACTTGTGTTGTTTTGAGCGTCAGCTACTCTGATTTCCAGTGTTGGTGGTGAAGTCCTCCAACCCCACGCCATTCCCCCTGTAACCCCCCCCCCAGAAATTGTCTTTTGAAATCTGTTCTAAAGCATGCCAGTAAATGGATGCTGTTCAGCCTTGGTCATCTGATAGGGACAAAGGCCCTTGCCTCTTTAGCTGGACGCTGTGTACCAATAGAGGGAAACATAGCGCCACCTAGAGGGCCTGGTAATAACTCCCTGGCTCTCATCCTCCATCGGGGCCCAGCATTACTAGGAACTTTCTCCACGGAGAACGTTTCTTCCCTCAGCTCAGCGTAGCTGCGTGTGGGTGCATACCCACACTCTGTGAGATGCTTTTGTGAGTTGTGTTGGCCAGCCTGGTTACATGGCTTGGGGGCAGCCCTGGTGGTGTGCAGGGGCTTCTCCCCACCCGTCACTCAGTGGGGTCCAGGCACCACACAGTGCCCAGGATCAGACCAGGACCCCTGCCCGCACCCTGCGCTCAGCCTTCCAGGCCTTGACTCTGTCGCCGTTCATTGAACTCACACAGAAGCCACCACTTGGATCAGCTCTTCGGCTCCAGCAGCACCGAGGGAAAAATAAGTTTTGAATCATGGTTTCCAGTTCTTGGGGCCAGGGAGAGAAATGTGAACTCTAGGAGAATTCATATCCGGGGGTGGGGGGGGGGGGTGTTGTCAGGCCCAGCCCCCATTCCTGCTTTGTTGCTGGATTGCTTTTGCCTAAACTCATGGGACTCAGTTTAGGGCAGCAGTGGAGTTATCAGTGACTTGCTCTCGTTACTGTCCCCAATGAGTTCTTTCCAACTGTAATGGAATAGTAGAAAGTTTTAAAATCTATGCCTTACATAGAATCTCACAGTGTAAGACATTGTTTTATTTCACAGTGTTTAAAAGGGCCCTTACTGGGAGTAAGATGATCAGTAGGCATTTACTTGTGTCTCCGCTTGGGGTCCTGGGCTTCTGTCAGGTGTGGTTGCCCGGCATGCACACTCTTACCTTGCAGAGGGGAGTCGAGCAGGATACCAGCGTACTGACCTTTCTGTCATGGAGAAGCTGCTCTGGGAGGGCTGGGTCCTGCCAGCCTGACTGCAGGCCCACTTTCCATGAACTTGGTGGCCAAAGGAGAGCATCCTGGGGGTGTGACGCTGACACACCTCCTCAGACAACAGAAGCCGCTGGTCACAGGCTCGGGAAGCAGCCGTTCACTCGGGAAAGGCGCTGTGGAGGGTGTGGGTCTGGCGTGGACCCGGATGAGCACGAGTGGGTGTGTGGCCAGAGCGTGGTCAGTGCCGTGGCCTCCCTGCATTGTCACTTTGGAGATTGGATCATAAGAGACTCAGATCCCAGGGCGGGAGCAATAGTACAGTGGGGGGGAGCATTTGCCTTACATGCAGCTGACCTGGGTTTGATCCCTGGTATCCTGTTTGGTCCCCTGGGCATCGCCAGGAGTAACTCCTGAGTGCAGAGCCAGGAGTAAACCCTGAGCATCGCTGGATGTGACCCCTCAGAACAAAAACAAAAACAAGCAAAAAGATTCAGTGTAGCCAGAAGCCTGAGCAGGAGATACAAGGGATCCAGGGATGGCGGGTGAAATCTTGGTATCAGGGCTCGGGCAGGGGTCTCCGTCCGCCAACCCTGTACAGTGCTGTGGCAGAATGGCGAATGCCTGAGGCTGTCTGCTGTGGAGTCCCGCATGCCCCGACTGTCGTCCTGTCTTTCCCATCCATTGAGAGGGAGGGACAGGGGTGCTTGTCCCAGTAGCACTGTAGGTAGTCGATGAGGCCGATCGTGGGAAGTGGTCCCGACGGCTGCTGCTCATTGGCACGGCCACTCTCATTCCATCACCGTGTCCCATTGTCCTGGGGACCCCCTCACAGCTGAGACCAGGATGGCGGTTCCTGGGCTTTGAACCCATCACTTACTTCAGAGGCTCGGTGGTCTGTTTGCTGCTTGCCGAGAAAGCGCCTCTGCGGGCCTGTCCCTACAAGTACGGAATGGCATAGCAAAACGAGGGAGGAAGCCCAGCGGATGGCTGGGAGACCTCCAGGGCTCCCCCAACCCCACTCTTGCGCCCCAGAAATTCTAGTTCTGAGTGTTCAAGAGAGCTTTTGAACTCCTCTGCCTGTGGTGTCCCCTCCCTTCCCCCACCCCACCCCGTCCACAGTAATGCTGCCCAGAGGAGGGGCTGAGCATGTCCAGGGTGCTGCGAGACACCAGATCCCTTTCGAGGGTGTCCAGCTCTTGGCCAGATTACGTGGGCCCCAGTTACTGCACCCCATCACTCACCTGTCACCCCTCGGCTTCCCGCCCAGACAGTGCCAGCTCTGGATTTCCCCCCTTCTCTGCCTCTTTTCTGCCTTGGCCCAGCCCCTGCTGGAGTAAGCCAGGACACAGGTACGGGGTGAAGGGCGACGACGGCCTGTGCTCGCCCTGCCCTGCCCCCCAATCGGAATGTGCCACGTGGCCTTTTGCAGAGTGCGGAACACCTGATCCGCCACATGCTGGTGCTGGACCCCGAGTAAGCGCCTGTCCATGGAGCAGATCTGCAAGCACAAGTGGATGAAACTCGGGGACGCCGACCCCAGCTTCGACAGGGTGAGTCGGGCCCCGTCTCGGAGCTCCTGGAGCTGCTGCAGGCTCGGCGGCATGAGACTGTCCCCAGCCACACTGTGGCAGCAAGAGAGGAAGCGGCTGAGGCATTGCGGCTCACCCCATGGGCAGCTCCTGGTCTCAGTGCTCCCGTTCAGTGGCCGTCTTTTTTTTTTTTTTTTTTTTTTTTTTTGCTTTTTTGGGTCACACCCGGCGACTGCTCAGGGGTTACTCCTGGCTCTGCACTCAGGAATCACCCCTGGCGGTGCTCAGGGGACCATATGGGATGCCGGGGATCGAACCCGGGCCTGCACAGGCCGGCCACGTGCAAGGCAAGCGCCCCTACCGCTGGGCTATCCTCCGGCTCCCAGTGGCCGTCTTACCTCAGGGTCCCCACTCTCGGGAGACGAGGGGTCCCGCGCTTCGAGTGCCCAGAGCATGCGTGCGGTACGATGCGCAGTGTGCACGTCGCGGGCTCTGTTAGCTTTGCCTTCGCCACCACAGCTCATCGCCGAGTGCCAACAACTCAAGGAAGAGCGCCAGGTGGAGCCCCCTGAACGAGGACGTGCTCCTGGCTATGGAGGACATGGGCCTGGACAAGGAGCGCACCGTGCAGGTAGGGACAGCCCTCACTGACCGGCCCTGCCCCTCCACACCTTCCTGGGGATGGTCCTGCCAAGAAGGGCTGGGGCATGGAGGTTGCCACGGAGAGGACTGGGGCTGGACATGTCTCACTGGGCTTTCTCCTTCTCGCCTTCCCACCGTAGTCACTGAGAGCCGACGCCACGATCACTATAGTGCAATCTACAGCCTGCTGTGCGACCGCCACAAGAGACACAAGACCCTGCGCGTGGGTGCCCCCCAGTGTGCCCGGGCCATGACCTTCCCAGCCCCCGCCAGCATGCAGGTGGGTGGACGGCAGGGGGTTCCGGCTCCCTCCCTGCCCCTCACAGTCCTCCGATGTCAAGCAGGACCATGTCTTTGACTGAGATGATGGAAAAATATTCCTGCCATTGGTGTGGGCAGTGATGGGGTGTCTGCATTGAGTGCGTGTGTGTCTGTGAGTATGTGCTTGTGTGTGCCTCTGTGAGGGAGTGTATGCTGTGTGCCTCTGTGTGTGTGTGTGTGTGTGTGTGTGTGTTGTTGTTGTTGTTGAGGATCAAACCTGGGGCCTGCCAGCCGGAAGGCATGTGCTCTGCCATGAAGCCACATCACTCTCCCTCTCCCTCTCCATCTCTCTCTCCCTTTCTCTCTGTCTCTCTCTCTCCCCCTTCCCTCCCTCTCTGTTTCCCACTCATTCTCTCTCCCTCTCATTCTTTCTCCCCCTCCCTCCCTCTCTTCTCTCTCTCCCTCTCTCTCCCCCTCCCTCACTCGCTTACTCTCCTCATCATGAGGGATCAGGGGAGGAAGCAGAGTTCCCGTCAGAGCCCCCACAGTCATCCCCTGGATGACCGTGCAGCCAAGGCTCCTCTGCAGCTGGCTCTGCTCCGGGCCAGACCGTGCAGCCATGCGCTCTCTTTGCAGGCAGAGCAGCCCGGCACCGCCATCAACATCAGCGTCCCCCAGGTGCAGCTCATCAACCCGGAGAACCAGATCGTGGAGGCAAGTTGCAGCCCCTAGCGGCGTGGACACCCTCCTTCCTTCCTCTCCACCCCCCTGACTCGCGGTCCTGACAGGCTGTTTCCCGCCCCTACAGCCGGACGGAACCGTGAATCTGGACAGTGACGAGGGCGAAGAGCCTTCCCCCAAGCTCTGGTCCGCTACCTGTCCATGAGGAGGCACACGGTGGGGGTGGCCGACCCTCGGTAAGTGTCACCATGTCATCCAGAGGCCGGAGACATTCCCACTGTCCTGTCGCTCTGGCCCTGGCAGTCTTTTTCTTCTTTTTTTTTCTGGGCACACCCGCAAGCCAGGGTCCCTGGCCGCACTCAGGAGACCCTCGGCTGGGGGACCAATGGGATGCGGGACGACCCAGGCCAGCGCGCCGCAGCAAACCCCTACCCGGGGCTCCTGGCCCCTGGCAGTCTTTTTCTGAGGGGATGGTAGGTGAGGGTAAAGAGCATGTTTGGGCCACGCCCTGCCGTACTCAGGACTCACTCCTGGCAGCACTTGAGGGATCATAGGTGGTGCGAGGGGTCACATGGGTCCATGTCTTAAGCCCTGTGCTCTCTCCAGCCCAGAACGTGGTCTTCTGATCCAGTCACTAGAAAGAACCCCTAGGGGCTAGGAACCTTGTGAGCACTTGGGCAGGTTTGAGAGACCCTGTCCGCAGCTAGTTCTTTGTCACTTAAGGACTCTGTGACAGTGTGGCCCACAGATGGCAGTCCCTGGGTTCCGTGAGCGGCGTCCCAGACAGAGCGCACGCCCAAGTACAGGTTCATGGGAACTGCTCCTGGGTCACCAGCCCAATGGCTCTCATGGGACGTGCGCCGCTTTCTGCAGCTCATTCAGCTTTGGCTCCACCAGACCACCTCTGCTTTGTGACGGAACTCTTGTGAGTTCACTTAGGGCAAAGCCAGTGTCTGTAGAGGTACCAGCTAGGGGGCCGGGGACATATCTCAGTGGTGGAGCACTTGGCTCCCATGTGTGAGTTCCTGGTCTAGTCCCTGGCACCCAAAAATCCTAGGCCAGCAAACTTCTATTTTTTCTCAGTTTGGGTCCTGCCAGCTGCATGCTGGGCTTCCACTGGGCTTGGGCTCTTAGGATCAACTACAAACCAAGGAGGGAAGTCAAAAATACAAACAGAAAAACCCCCAAAATAACAACTATGGGGCCGGAGTGGTAATTCAACAGGTAGGGCGTTTGCCTTGCATGCGGCCCACCAGGTTCAATCCCTGGCATCCCATATGGTCCCCCAAGCACTGCCAGTAGTACTTTCTGAGTGCAGAACCAGGAATAACCTCTGAGCATTGCTGGGTGTGATCCAAAAAGCAAAAAATAAAAAATAAAATAACTATGTGGGACAAGCCAGCCCATGACCGGCTCCTGACTCTGGGCTGCTGAGAGTGTGAACCGCCCGTGACCCACTTCTCTGTCGCCAGCACGGAGGTCATGGAAGAGCTGCAGAAGCTCCTGCCGGTCTTCCCGGTACCGGCCCGCAGAGCGCCGTTCCTGCAGGTGACCCCCAACCTGAACTTCACACACACGCTGCTGCCCATGCAGCACCTGCAGCCCTCGGGCCAGCTGGAGTACAAGGTAGGAGCCAGGTGGGACGTGGGGGCTCCCCTCTCGCCCTGCACGCCCACGCCTGTCGCCCTAGGGACTGTCCTGTGTCTCCCCCATCTCCCTGTCCACAGGAGCAGTCCCTGCTCCAGCCGCCCACCCTGCAGCTGCTGAACGGAATGGGCCCCCTCGGCCGGAGGGCGTCCGACGGGGAGCCAACATCCAGCTGCACGCACAGCAGCTGCTGAAGCGCCCACGGGGACCCTCCCGCTGGTCACCATGACACCTGTGAGTAGCAGCAGAGCCACGTGCTAACCCCCGTGTCCAGCCCGGCTGTCTCAGTAGCCACTTAGCACATTCCAGCCTTCAGTTTTGCCTCACTTCCTTTGTGGTTTTGTTGTTGTTGTTGTTGTTGTTGTTGTTGTTGTTGTTGTTGTTTTGGGGGCAGGGGCCTGCCCAGTGGTTGTTTTAGGGAATCTGGGAGCCCCCCGCCTCAGCCAGCCTGGGTGGCAGTTCACTGCAAGGGCCCGGGGTGCCAGCCCCCCTTCTCAGGCAGCCCCCTTGGTGCTGTCGCCTGTTTCAGCGCAGTCCAGGTGTCCAGTGACTCAACACCTGCCTCTCCCCGCCCCGTCACTGGTCTTTTAGGCCCATCTTCTCTGCGAGAGGGTCGTGAGTCAAATCTCCACCCGCTATTTATTCCTGGTCACTTTCTTGTCCTAGGTCTATTCATTCACTTCTCATCCACATAGTCTTCATAGTCCCATAGACTTGGGCCCTCGTTTGTTACATCTTTCTCTTCTTGGGTTCTTTTTTTTTTTTTTTTTTTTTGCTTTTGTTTTTTGGGTCACACCCTGCGACGCTCAGGGGTTACTCCTGGCTCTTTGCTCAGGAATTACCCTGGTGGTGCTCGGGGGATCATATGGGATGCCAGGGATCGAACCCGGGTCTGCCGCGTGCAAGGCAGACACCCTATATCGCTCTGGCCCTTGGACGTTCTCTTTGGAGCCCTGGCTGCGGTGTCGCTTTATCTTCCCTGATTCTTTCCTCTGGGACTTTCTGTGCTCCCCTGCGCAGGAGCCCTTTCTGTTCTGTTGTTGTCGCTGTCTGTTGTTGCTGTCTCTGCAGCTTTATTTCATCCTTTGCTGCGGGGGAAGGGACCCAGGGTCTCTTGCAAGGCGAGCTCCTAGCTACATCCCCAGCCCCTGTTTCAGTTTTTCATTTATCTCTTGTCATGGTGGCAGGTTTGCAAGAGTTTGTTTATATGCTTCCGGGTACGGTGTTATCACCAGCTGTCAAAGCGCTAATATCCCTCGTCTGCAGGAATCTTTGTCTCCCTCCCTCCCCGCTTGTTCCTTGAAGCTGGTGAAAGCCAGGTTTATTTGGGCCCAATTTCTGTCTTTTTGTACAGATTCTGTCTGGTTGACCTTGTAGTATTACTTTTTTTTTAATTAGGTCACACCCGGCGATGCTCAGGGGTTACTCCTGGCTCTGCACTCAGGAGTATCACTCCTGGCGGTGCTCAGGGGACCATATGGGATGCCGAGGATTGAACTTGGGTTGGCTGCATGCAAGGCAAACGCCCTACATGCTGTAGTGTTGCTCTGGCCCCGATAGTACCACATTTGAAGTCCCTTTCCATCTTGTTCTCCAGCTCGGAATCACTGCTCAGTGTGGTGGTTTTGCCCCAGGCACTCCCAGTTTCAGTCACTGCCCCATAATGAGCTCGTCCTCACTCTGAGGCTGGCTGCTCCCGCTGGTGGGCCAAGGGCCCTGTCATTCTCGAGGCAGCTCCCGAGCTCAGAGAGTGTGTCCGGGCTCTGCCCCTGTCTCTCCCCTCTCTCCGTCCCTGGCTCTTCCCTTCATTCATACCCCCAATCTCCTTGTACCCTGTCCTCCTAAGTGTCCCGTTTCCGGTCTTGACCATACACCTATACCAGCCCCTTTCACAGAGCCAGCCAGCTTGGGTCTGGAACTGTCAATCCCTGCTTCAAGCCCCAGTGACTCATCACAGTCCTTCTCCAAAATAAACGTCTGGCTTCGGTCTTCAAGGCCATTTGTGACTGGCTGCCGCCTTCCCTCCTGTGTCCCTGTGGCTACTTCCTGCCTCGCCCCGCCCCTCCAGCGTAGTCGAACTGAAGGTTGGAATCTGGAAACTCTGAGCTGGCAGATAGTGGAATTTGTCCAAAAAATGCAATTTGGTTAAGAATTGGCAGGTGTTGAGACAAACAGAACAGGCTGGAGCGATAGATAGTACAGCGGGGAGGGCATTTGCCTTACACACGGCTGACACACAGCCAACCCGGGTTTGGTCCCAGCATCCCATATGGTCCCCTGGGCACTGCCAGGAGTAATTCCTGAGTGCAGAGCCAGGAGTAACCCCTGAGCATTGCCAGGGGTGACCCACAGCAACGCTTCTTCGTGAGACATCAGGTCTGACTTCGCTCTGTTGCCTGGCTTGGGAACTGTTCCCCAACAGTTGCCTGTTGGAAAAGCGGGAAAGTGTTGATCTCTGGGACCCATAAAAAGGAAACCACTTAGCTTTGGGGAGTTGAAGACATCTGAATTCTGAAAATCACATCAGAGCAAGGAATGAAGCTTCTCTGTTTCCGGGTCCTCCAGTACCTGCTGGCTTCTGTCTGCTTGACCAAGAAACCCAAAGGCTTGTGACCCTGGGCCCCCTCCGTGGGCAGGCTCCTAAGGGGACTCCAATCTGGCCATCCTGGGACGCTTGACTTGTCTCCGACCTCCACTGGGCTGTAAAACAAGGGAAGAACTTGGTCTGTTAGTGCACCCTTTGCCTGGGGACAGACTGTGCAGATGGCTTGGGGAGGAATCCCAGCTGGCCACACCACCTGAGCCAGGCGTAGCGAACAGCAGTGGGAGCCCAGGACAGGCAGAGGAAAGTTCTGTGTAACTCGGGGGACTAAGAAGAGCTTTGTCAGGCTGGGGGAGTGCCGGGTGCCAGCCCTCCCTTGTTCTTCCTCCTGTCTCCTGGCCTGGCCCCCCAGCTTGTCCTTTCTTCTCCGCAGGCAGTGTCAGCTGTCAGCCCTGTGGATGAGGAGAGCTCGGATGGGGAGCCCGACCAGGAAGCTGTGCAGAGGTAATGTGGCACCTGGCAGTGTGTGCGCGCCGCCCTTGGGCAGGCTCCCGCCACCAGCAGAAGCCGCCCCTGCTCCAGGAGGTGGCGTGGTGCGGCCTCGGCGCTTTGCGTGGTCTCTTTGCTCAAGCCAGATGGCATGTTGCTCCCCGTGTGGAAGTCATGAAGACTACCCAGAAAATGTCATTTCTGTAAGCGCCACCGAACCCCCCCAGTGACAGCGGTAGCCCTTGAGAGCGGGCGCTCTCCTCCCTCCTTCCTTCCTTGCCCCGCCTTCATGTTGCAACCCCGATAGTGTTCGCCAGGCGCAGAGCCTGCTCCTACCTGCCGACAACTGTTTCCTGAAAAGGAATTGGAGATTTGGGATGACAGTGATCCTAGCCAGTCTGGCCTGGACTTTGGTGCGGACGGTTCCTTTCCAGGAGGAGAAACGCCCCTTGAGCTGCTTGCCGTGTGCTTCTCTGTCCCCTTGTGCCAACAGAGATACTGACAAAGGAATATGGGATTGGGGCCAGGGACCGATGCAGACGTCGTGTTTGCGGTGCCTTGTTGAGAGCTGCCTTGTCCCCAGGACGTGGCTGTGACCGCCAGGCGTGCCGTGCCCCAGCCATGGTCCCTTAGCCCCATGCATGCCCCCTTGTGGGAGTGGTCTTTCTATTTTTTTCCTTTCTTTTTCTTTTCTGGGGACGGAGTCTTACCAGAATACAGCATGTATTTTTCTCAGAAATCGGGTGTTCTTCAAGATTATATGTTTTTCCCTTGAGGGAAGTTGAAATAAAATGGTTTTCATGGGCTCTTGGGGAACGCCGTGTCTTCATCAAAAGGACATTGCGCTGTGAATGGCTGACTTGGGGACAAGTCTCCCTCCGTGCCACTGATGACAGTCTGTGGCCCTGTTGAGCCTGCCTGGCCAACAAGACCCCATCTTGCGAACCGGCGCACATCCACCCCTCTGTAGCTCGGCCGAGAGCTGCAACTCGGGAAGAAGCTGTCCCTCTCGGGAAGAACAATGTGGAGCTGGGTATTGGCAAGAGAAGCGAACTTGGGGTCACTTTTTTCTCGTCCTCTTGATTCTGCTGTTGCCATAGTGTGCTGGTTGAGCATGAACAAGTCCGTGCCTGTGCTGCTGGCCTGGAGACACCCAGACGTGAGGAGCCGGAGGGCCTGGCCACACCCTCACCACCTCTCTTCTGTCTTGGTCTTTGCCTCTTCCTTGCTAGACCCTTGTCCACTGGGCAGCAGGCCTAGCCCTCAGCTCTGTTGGGAGGGCAGGGGATGATGCTTCCTGGAGGTGCTTGGGCCCAAAGGAGCAGCTGTGGGAGACGCTGCCTCTTGGGGAGGGCCACTCTTGGGCAGGAACCAACCAGGCCAGGTGGGAATCGGGATCTCCTTCAGAGCCAAAGGCATCGGCGCTGGGCTCTTCTGTTTCGAACTGTCTCTTTTCTTGCCTTGCTTCTCCGCCCTCCCCCCAGCAGTGGCTCCTCTTCCATCCTCCGGGACACGTTGGCTTTGTGGGGGCAAACTCGCTTCTTGCTTCTGTTTCTAATGACTGAGTTCCAGTCATGGGCTGAGGTTAATTGGGGCCCTGCTGGTCTCCCCCTCGGGAAAGCCCCCCCTTGTCTGCGCCTCTCGGTGGCGCCCTTCCGCCTTTCTCCTGGGCGCTCATCCTGACCTGTGCTTAGACTCCATATCTCCGACTTGGATTTTAAAGGCACTCTGGAATTAAATTAGCTAGTAGGAAAAGTCTCTCCCGTTGAGTAGATGGACATCTGGCGCACTGCTGCTCCGCGTGCTTTTTCCCTCTTCTCTTCAGCGGCTCCTCTCCGGCCTGATGTCCTGCTGTTTCTGTGGCCACTGCCTCCCGTGGCCAGCAGGCGTGGCCCCCTCACTCCAGACAGGGACTCTCTTGCCCTGGAGCCCTCTGTGGGCTCCGGCACTGTTCCGTCCGAGCGCTTTGGCTGAACTTCTGATACTTCTTGTTCCAGACTGTTCCTGTCTGTCTTTTTTACTATGAAATCTGCTCCTGCTTGTTGCAGGTACTTGGCAAATAGGTCCAAAAGACACACACTGGCCATGACCAGCCCTACAGCTGAGATCGCGCGGACCTACAGCGGCAGCTGGGACAGCAGCCTTTCCGTCCCGGGTCTGGCCCGCTCACCTGGTACCGAGCAGCATCGGTGAGTAGCCCGTGAGCTGCCTGAGCTCGTCGCGGCTCACCGGCCAGGCCCCTTCCCACCAGTCTGGGCAGCTGCGGGCCCAGCCCTGGGGCTTTTGCCAGCATCCCAACCTCGAATCTTCACGTCTCTTGGTGCTTCTCACTGCCCAGGGCACGGCCTTCTTGTTTCCCGTGACTCTGCAGGCGCGTTTCCTGTCAGCATGTGATGCTCGAGGCTCTAGCTGGTGATCCGTAGGCCAGCCAGGCACTTGGGCCTACAAAGAAGGGAGGAAGTTGTCAGCAGGCCAACCCGAGGAGGGGTCATGGCATGATCTGTAGATTTGGCCTTTAGTGAGTCTTCGAGGGGGTCTTTCTTTCCTGGTTGGCACTGAGCAGGGGGTCTCAGGAGGCAGAACATCCCCTTGCCACCCCTGGAGCAGAGTTCCTGCACCCTCTTGATGTGCGCTTGAGAGGCTGTTTTCGCGATATTCCACGTGCAGAAGCCCACAGGGTGCTGTGGTATTTATGGTTCATTCTCTTGGGGAGAGAAAAGCAGGTGTGAGCTGTCGGGCCAAGCAAATATTGCAGAATCGGCTCCCAGGAAGCCCTAACGCAGATAGGGGATGGCTCTTGGCTAGATTCAGATGCCCTTCCTCTGAGAATACGCTGGTGCCCCAGAGCCTCAGCTCTGTTCATGCAGAAGCTCAGGACCCCCCTTGGAAAATCATGGCCTATGATCAGAGCTTGTTTTATTTTCATCTTCTTTGGAGAACAGGGCAAAGCAGGCCCACCAGGAAGGTTGAAAAGCAGCCCTGTACCAAGGAAATTGAGTTTACAAGTGTGTAGGTGGTTATTCCCATGGCTGACTCCCCTGGCAAGCTCCGTATGATGTTTGCATGATGTCCAGTGACCCTCTGGCCTTGGAGGGGTACGGCGCAGACAGGGGCGCTGGATGCAGACACACACATCATTAGTGCTACGTGGGAGCCCTGAAAGCAGAACGATAAGCTTTGCCTGTTGGCGCCGAATGACTTGGTAAAAACGGTCTGTTATAAGTAGCAGGAAAATGGATCCCTTAAAGCACGCTCACACGGCACGGCAGGCACGTGTTTAGGACACCATCCCGGGACTACACTGCCTGTGTCCAAAGTCAGGCTTCCCGCGTTGAAGGGGGTTCGTCGGTGGCTCTGAGCCCTCTGTTATATGATAGACCATTTATTACCTGATTTGTCTTTTGTTTCTGTCTTTCCTTCCTTCACAACGTAACACTCGCTTTTCAGCCCCTGCCCGGGTCTGTTGTGAGCTGAAGCCCTCTGGGTATCCTGTTGAATTCAAAATGTTCCCCCAGAGGTGTTGTGATCAGGAGGTCCTGAAGGCCGGCACAGCTGCAGTCAGCTGCTGCCCCAGCCCCTGCGTCCTGATTCATGGCCCTAAAGGAAGAGCACAGTGGCCTGTGTCCGCCCGCCTCCGGTCATTGTCACGGCTCCTCCTGCCGGAACCCTGTCCGCTGTCTGTCTTCATGTGAGCGTCCGGGAGAGTGGTCCCTGGGGTCAAGCCAGGCTGCATCGGACAGATGCTCTGAGTGGCAGATGGCACCAGGGGTGTTGAGCTCCATCTCCCCAGCATGTTGAGGGACTGTAAGAACCCAGCAGCGAAGGGACGAAGGTTAGTCTACACGGGAAGAGAGAAAAGTGTCCAAGGCTGAAAACCAGGAGCGTTGCAGCCCTTCTATTTTCTGGAGGAAGTAACGCGAGAGCAGCCTGTGTTGCTCATGTGTGTATCTGTCTCAGAGTCTTAATACGGGGCAGAGAAGGGGCAGAGCCACCTTTTCAAGCCCTGGAAATAGGTGAAATGAAGTTAAAGTGTGATTTTTGAAAATGTTGTCAAGGGGGGCCCAAGAGGGGTAGTTCAGCCTGCCTTGCCGCGGCTGACTGAGTTCAATCCCTCCGACCAGCTAGGATCCCCCAGTCACTCAGGACTGATCCCTGGATGCAGAACCACGAGTGATCCCTGAGCGCCATTGGGTTTGCCCCACCCTCCCAAACAACAAGGCGTTATCAGAAAGGAAAGCAGGCGGTGGATCTCTGTAGTGGGGCCGCCAGGTCCCGAGAGAGGATGTGTAGGGGATGTGCGTGGAATGCGAGGCTCCGCTGGCTTTGGACGTGATCGATTGCTAATAAATCTGATTGCCAATATCAGTGCTTGCAGAAACGAACAGCTCCATGAGAACTGAGTCCCCCTGAAGTCACTGTGCGGGGGGCTGACCCGGGGGGTCGGGCTGCTCACGACCCGAGCTTCTGAAAGGTGCGATTCCCGGACCTGGGCGTGGTGCAGGTAGATGGGCTCCGCTTACCTAACCAACGCTGCTTTGTGAATCAGAAACAGGCCCAGCGTCAGGGAAGCCCTGAGCACGTAAGAAGCAGATCTGGGGAGAAAAGAGTTCTGTGCTTTAACTCCCAGTCCTTGAAGTGGAAGCAGGACTAGCCTGGGGCGCGGGCCGACGGCAGCGTTCCCGCGCCCTGACTCTGGAGCGTGTCCCCCTCATCTGTTGTGTGCTCCTGGGCAGCCCCGCACTCGTGCTCATTCCATTAGCTCACTGTCCCCTGCAGCGTCCTCTCGCGGTGCGCAGTCCCTCCTAACCCTCCCTGTCTGTGTTTGAACGCCGCTTGCCCACCTGCTTCCGTCGCCTTGCGGGTGCCCGGTGCTGAGGGAGGAAGAGGGCAGTGGCTGTCATTTCACCCGTGGCTCAGTGTGACCTCATCTGTGCCCTGACATGAGCTCCGACCCCATATGCTGCTGGGACATGCCGTGGCGGGCCGCGAGGGACCTTTGCTCCTTCGGGGTGCTTCCACGGGGTTGGGGTATATCACTCAGGGCCGTCTAGGCCACGTCCACAAGGAGCCCACGTGGAGATGCTTTCCGTCGGTGTCAGGCTGGGGCTGCTGCCCTTAGAAAACCATCCCCAGCCGGCCCCTTATTGGCACTGAGCAGGTGCATGCAGGGCCTTGGGGCCCACGTTCCTTATGAACGTGCAGAGCCTTCTCAGCGCAGACGTGCCTGTCCGCCCGGCACCGTGTCCTCCTCTTCCGCACCACTGCTGTAGTCCACCCCCCGCCCCCGCCGGTCACATGGCGGTCACTGCTCAGAGTAAGCTGGGGCGCAGTACGAGAGTCTTAGGTAGAGACGCAGTTAGGAAAGTGAGCGTCCCCACGCGCCCTGGTAGCTCTGTAAGGACTCCACGTATCCCATCCCAGCACCTCACCGGGCCTGGCTAGCAGCCCTCAAGGTAAGTGGAACTGGAAGTTGTGACCCGGAGCCCTCTGGAGGGCCACAGGCTTAGGGGAGTGGCCGGCCTTGGAGCTGCCTGCGTGTTCGTCGGGAGCAGCCATCCCGCGTGGTTGGTCCAGCCCCCTGCGTGCTCGCACTGACCTTCTCTTCCCGTGCATGCAGCTCTTCCTACAAGGACTCCAACACGCTGCACCTCCCTACTGAGCGCTTCTCCCCTGTGCGCCGCTTCTCGGATGGGGCTGCCAGCATCCAGGCCTTCAAGGCCCACCTGGAGAAGATGGGCACCAACAGCAGCATCAAACAGCTGCAGCAGGTACTGAGGGGCCAGCCCTGCCCCTTTCTCCCAGAGACACCCGTAGGCACCGGGTTCCAGCTCTCCGGTCCTCCCATGTCCAAGCCACAGCAGTGTAATGGGTCCACCAACACAGGACTTGTAAAGGCTCATCCCGGCGGCCGTCTAGGCCTCTCTCTCCAGCATCAGGAGGCACCCAAGTTCTGGTTTTATCAGGCCCTAGAGGGGCGCTTCTAGGTTCTGGTTTCAGCAGGAACAACCAGGGAGGGGGCTCCAGCAGCCCCGCCCCGCCATCAGGACTTCTGGGCGCTGGGCCTGGTGGACACCTACCCTGTGCCACCCCACTAGGGCATCTCTGGTGGGCGCTCTGCCCAGCACCTGGAAGGGCTGGTGCCTCCTTCGGCCTGCCTCAGCAGTGACTTTCCCGCGCCTGCCACTCTGGCCCGGTTCTCTGCAGAACGGCGGCCTGGGGGTGCCAGTCATCAGACAGGGCAGAGAGGAGCGCGCCGCCCCACCCCCATGGCTGTTCTCTGGCCATCCCTGCACACGCGGCCTCTGACGCCCACATGGGGCATGCCTGGCTCCCCGTCCCCAGTTCCTCTTCTCTGCCTGCAGGAGTGTGAGCAACTGCAGAAGCTGTACGGGGCCACGTGGATGAGCGCACGCTGGAGAAGACTCAGCAGCAGCACATGCTATACCAGCAGGAGCAGCACCTCCAGACCTTCCAGCAGCAGATCCAGGTGGGCGCCGTTGGCGAGTGCCTCCCCAGCCCCCGGCTCTTTCTCCCCACACTCATGGCGATTCCCCCGTTTCAGGACTCCATCTGCCCTCCTCAGCCTTCCCCGCCTCTCCAGGCTCCCGGTGAAAGTCAGCCGGCACTCCTCACCCACCAGCTCCAGAGGTAACGGTGTGACAGCAGCGCACCTCCGGTCTAGCTCCAGCCCTCGCATTCACGCGGCCCCTGAACAGAGCAGCCTGACACGCGCTCCTGGGCGGCGCAGGTCCTGTGACACCTGGAAAATAGACATCCTTAGGTTTTGTGTAGGCTGCGCCGGCAGGCAGGCGTCTGTTTTTCTAGCTTATGGGCTTTAGAAAAATGCGATACTCTCTGCTAATATAGCTAAAACTAATTCTTGAGGGGCTGGAGAGCTAGAACAGTGGGTAGATCGCTTGCCTTGCATGCATCCAACCCAGAGTTGACCCTGGCACCCCTAATGCCCCCACCAGGCCTGATCCCTGTGTGCAGGGCAGGAGGAAATCCTGAGCACTGCCAGGTGTGGCCCAAAATAACAAAAATAAATGATAAATAAACAGGCTCACTTGCTGTCACCTCAGAAAATTGATGTCCTTATTGTTTTCAAGGTTACGAATTCAGCCTTCAAGCCCGCCCCCCCACCCATCCCAGCAACCATCTCTTCCGGCAGCCCAGTAACAGCCCGCCCCCCATGAGCGGGCCCTGATCCCACCTCACGGTGAGGGGGACCCCCTCCCCCTCCGCCAAGCCTGGGATGCCACACAGCAAAGGGAGTCTTAGCCTCGGATGGGCAGGGGGGGCAGAATAACCAGCACTTGGGGCACGGGCGCCAGTTCTGGGTCCGCTGACGTTGGAGCCTGGGAACCCATAGGGAGTTGCTGAGTCACAATGGACTTCTGCTTTTCCGGTGGCAAACATCGAGACTGAAGAATGTTGTGTCCATACTTACATGCAGTGCCGATTGCTCAGCGAAGCTTGGCACTTAGGCTTTACATGACCTCTGGAGGCCAGATCAAATGCAGGGTACACCAGATGCTCCTTTGTGTGGGGCAGCATACCCCAGTCACCTGGGTGTAGTGGCCAGTGCTCTGACATTCCGTAGTCCTGGCACTGATCTCTCCGAACCTTGGCCCACACAGCTCAGCCCCGGAAGGGGCAGGTGGGTCTCCAGGTCTTTCCTGCTCCCTTGTAGGGGACTCAGGTCAATGACCGCAGCAAGACAGCTGGACAGTAGAGCCCTGATGTGCTGGCCAGGCATTTCCGTCTGCCCGGGCACGCTTCGGATTTGAGGAGCCCCCACCTGACACCCACCGTCAGTTGCTCATGGAATAGTCAGGCTTTCCGCTGGCTCAGTGGGCCTGTCACCGAGCCAGAGCCCTGTCCAGCTCCCCAGGTGCCTCTCAGGTGCACTGTCCCACTGGCCCCCAGTCTGCGTGTTCTTATGCACCTCCCAGGCCTGGGTCATGCTGAGCTTCTCTGCAGGTGCCACCGCCCGTCGCAGTTCCCAGGCCTCCCCTTCCGTGGGGCCCTGTACCAGCAGCCTGACGCCAGCTCCCCTCCTCCGGCCGTGGCTCTCACCTGCTTGGGCCTGCAGCAGCCTGCCCCGCCACAGCAGGTGACCATCCAGGTACAGGAGCCCGTGGACATGCTCAGCAACATGCCAGGCAGCGGGGCGGGCCCTGCCGGCGGGGCCTCTCCATCAGCCCTGGGGCCAGCCAGATGCCAGGGACACACGGACCAGCCTCATGGCCTCCTTCAGCTATGGCCACCGACCCTTGTCCAAGCAACTGAGCGCTGACAGTGCGGAAGCTCACAGGTGAGGCCCACAGGTGACTGACGGGTGGGAGGGAAGCCCTTGGTGGAACAAGGGCGCTGCAGGGAGGGATGCGTCTCCCTGGGCGGCCTCGTCTACCCTTTTGAAAAGTAGGTGGTGGGTTGGGGAACTTGAGACTTGTGTGCTGCCCCTGGAGAAGGCTCTGCATCCCCTTCCCTGCTCCTGAGTCTGGGGTCTGGGGCTCCTGGGGCGCCAGGCCCTGCCCCCCAGCCCCAGCTGGCTCTGCCCCCAACACAGGGCCCCTGAGTCCCCTGGAAGTTTCTGCATAAGGAAGTGAGCAGACGAGCAGGGCCCGGGCCTGCGTCACCTTCCCCCCCATCTCCCCTCCGTGCTCCGCCATGGGAGCACCCAGCTGAGGGAGTGTAGCCCCGGGTTCACACACACGTGCCCGGTACTCACTCCCTTCTGTGTCTGCAGCTTGAACGGGGAATCGGTTCTCCCCTGCTACCTACGACCAGGCGCATTTGCACCCCCATCTGTTTTCGGACCAGCCCCGGAGTTCCCCCAGCAGCTACAGCCCTTCGGCAGGAGCGGGGCTCCCTCCAGCACAGGCCCTGAAAGTCCCTCCGCTCGACCAACTCCCCACCTTCCCCCCAGCACCCACCAGCAGCCCCCGCCTACGCCACGTCCGCACTGCAGCAAGCCCTGCTGTCGCCCACACCACCAGACTACAGCAGACACCAGCAGGTGCCCCACATCCTCCAGGGACTGCTCTCGCCCCGCCACTCACTCACGGGCCACTCGGACATCCGGCTGCCCCCTGCGGAGTTCGCACAGCTCCTGAAGCGGCAGCAGCGACAGCAGCAGGAGTACCAGGAGCTGTTCCGGCACATGAACCAGGGGGACGCGGGAGCCTGGGACAGACTGTGGCCGAGCGCCAGGCCCTGTCGTACCAGAACACTGACTCGTACCCCCCACCCGCACCCTCACACCAGCCCCCAGCACCTTCTCCAGATCCGGGCACAGGATTGTCTCTCCCAGGAGTCCCCGCGCCGCCGCGCCCGTGGCTTTGCGCCCACGCTCCTGCCCTCCGAGAGCATGGAGGAGGAGTGCTTCTGCCAGGGTGCCCGGGACGCCTTTTCCGACGGGAAGACCTCTCCAGCGCGCTGGCCAGGGCGGCCACCACAGCCCTCTGCTCTTGAGTACGGGCGGACCTGGGGACCCCGAGTCTTTGCTGGGGACTGTGAGTCACGCACAGGAGCTGGGGCTCCGTCCTTACCGGCACCCGCCCCGCCACGGCATACAGTAGAAGTAAGGCGTCCAGCCGAGGTAAGAGCCCCTGCAAGGTGCACGCCCCTGGGCACAGCCACACTCATCCAGTGAGCGCGGCCGCTGACCTTTGCTGCAGCTAGCGCCCTGGGTTCCTGAAAGGAAGCAGGATGCCCCAGAAGACCCTTAGCACCTTCCGAGGGAGAAATGTGCAGGAAGTGGGAGGTGGCGGCCCAAGGGTCTGTTTTCAAAATAAAAGATAGCGATTGAAAACGAACAGTCACACAGTCAACAGGCTGCGCCGTCACCTCGTAGTCCTGCCACAGCCTCTCCGAGCCCTTTCTGGCCGTCACCAAGTGGCCGACTCTGATTTCTGCTGAAATTAGAGAAGACTCTAATTTCTGACTTGAAATCGTCACCTGCTCTGAGGACATAGGATAGGGGGAGGGGCCACTTCCAGCCTGGAGTCAGACCTGCTCCCCATTCTGGCCCTGCCTTCCCCTCCTGTCGCCGCGGCCGGGCCCTTGGCGTCTGTCGGGATCCAGGCGTACATGCACGTGTCTGTGTGTACATTGTGTGTGTGTGTGTGTGGCACAGAGAGGGGTGCGTGATGCTCCCTGATAGGAGCCATTTTCACTCTGCGCCCCTCATGGTCACAGCCTCATCGGGCCTCCTGTCATTTCATGTCACTTGGTAATTGACACTGATCTCATTGTCGCCCTGAAGGTGAGGGGTGACCGCCACTAAGTCCACTCGGTTATTGAGCATTCCCGCTAGCCAACGCTGGACCAGGATCCGCCATCAGCAGTGGCAAACACAAATCGCCCGGGCACAGGCAGCCACAAGCCAGCACCTCTCCCACCCCCACTCTTGGGCCGCTGTGTCTCTACCCTGTTCCTTGACATCAGCCCCCAGAACTCAGCTCTTCAGGGACCTCGGCCCCCAGCCCAGGGCCAGTGGGAGACTTGGCAGGTAACAGGCGCATGTGACGAGGACTTGGGGACACTGGGTGCTTGTAGGTTTTCTGGACTACCCTGCAGAAAGACGGGGGTGCCGAGCGAGACCATGGAGGGCGGAAGTCAGGAGCTGCGGCCACCTTTCAGACCGGCAGGACACTCCGGGGTTCTTATGAGTAGGAGGACCAAGAGGAGGCGGAATGCAGCAAACTTCCTTTGTTTTTTTTTTTAAGAGAGCGAGAGAGAAAGCAGTCTAGTTTTTTTGTTTTTTTTTATTTTATTTTATTTTATTATTCCCCCAATATTATTACACCATTTTAGACATACAATAGAAAGATGCTCATGTAGATTTTGGTTCTACAGTGTTCCAACACCCATCCCTCCACCCAAACCCATCTCCCATCACCAATGTCCCCACCTCCCTCCCCTCCCACACCTCAACTACTTGGCAGGTTCTGTATGTCATTTCTCTCTTCCCTATCTCTCCCTCCCGCCAAACTTTCCTGCTCTTCGTGGAATGCAGTGCATTAAAAGACATTACTGTTTCCACTATTTTAATGGACCGCGCCGCAAGCTGGCACGGACCTGGGCTCGAACTGATTTTTGCTCTGTTAATCTGGTAATGAGGCAGTTTCCCAGCGTCCGGACAGCGAAAATGGTGGCGAGTGTGATGGGCGAGTCTCATCCGGCTGCTTCCGGGACCCCCAGAGGTGACGGGCCCACTCCCAAAACCCATCTGCTCTCCTGGGGGCCCCATAGTCAGCTGGGCCCGGGGGCAAGCCGGAATTCCAGCCTCCCCAGCCGCTTGTGAGGCTCTTCATGCTATGGCTGGCGGCCCGAGGGCAGCTCCTGGGCGGGCCACCAGGCTCGACAAAATGGAGGGGGAAGGGCCGAACCCTGACTCCATCTGACGAATTCCCAGTGATTCCTGCTTCTGGGAGCCGCCTACCTGGGCTCGAACTGGTCTTGCTCTGTTCATCTGGTCGTGAGGTAGTTTCCCAGGCGTCCGGACAGCAAAAATGGTGGCTAGTGTGATGGGCGAGTCTCATCCTGCTGCTTCTCGGGACCCCCAGAGGTGACGGGCCCACTCCCAAAACCCATCTGCCCTCCTGGGGGCCCCATAGTCAGCTGGGCCCGGGAGGAGCCGAGTTCCAGCCTCCCCAGCCGCTTGTCTTCCTTTGTTTTTAGGTCACACCTCGCGGGGCTCAGGGCTGACTCCTGGCTCTGTGCTCAGGGATCGCTCCTGCTGGGGCTCACAGGGGTGCTGGAGGTGAAGCTGGGGTCCCCCACATTCAAAGCACACACCCTGCCTGCAGTACTATCGCTGTGGTGGCTGAGTTCTGCTGGCTCTGGGGCCCCATCACCAAAAGACTTTTGCTGGAACTTTCCAGAATGGCTCAGCAGGGTGGGAGCTTCCTGTCATCAGAAGTGAGGTGGCAAAGGTGGGCTGCTGTGGGTGTTGGAGAGTAGCTACGCCTTCGACGGCCTTTTTCAGGAGCTCCATGTCACCCCCCCACATGCTGTTCACTTACGATGTCTTTCTTCCTTCACGACAGCGCTGCAACAGGCGCCACCTGGATGTGTCCCCAGGTGCTTGCTGGGCCCCTGCACAGCAGAGCCGGGCGAAAGGACCCCTCACTGTCAGGGCCGACCCCACCCCACCCCCAAAACAGTTTATTTCAAAACTGATTCTCTGTTCATTCACTCCCGGGACACTCCCTGCGCACAGAGGCCTTGGGCTGGCCAGGGCCCCTGGACATCAGGAGGAAAGCCCCAGGGTGGGCTGGCTGGTGTGTCCCTGGAGCAAGGCTGAATGCAGCCCGAGCGAGCACTGAGGGGCCCCAGCATTCAGCAGCCTGTGTGGGCCTCGGGGAGGAGTGGGAGCAGCCCAAGGAAGAGCCAGGTGTGGACCTGTCTCAGACTCAAGGGTGGGGAGAGGGTGCGAGAAGGCCTGGTTAGTAGAAGCCATTCCTCAGGCCCAGAGAATGATCTAGAAGCGGTTACAGTACTGCGAGCCCCACCCTCACATCCCTCCACTTCAGACCCGTCGGAAGGCAGCTCTGTGGCTAGTGGCCCAGACCCCACAGTGAGGGTCTGGGGGGCACAGCTTGGTGCTCCTCTCAGCGAGCTCGCCCAGACTTCTCCCGCACCTCCACGCTCTCTCCAGATGGCTCTTCGGGCTTCTGAAAGAATCCAGCCAGATGAGAACCCGAGAAAGGCTTCCGCTCTCGGCTCCCATCCGTCACCTTGGACATGAGTCTTTGGAAAGCCACAGTCCGATCTCCACCTTACCGGCCAATTCCCTCCTGAGCTTGTGCGCCCGGCCCTCTCAGCCACACACAGCGCCCTGTGCCGAGGCTACTCCCCGTCACTCCTGTTTCCTGACTTGGGGGCTGCACACACTTCCCTCTGGCCACCTCAGCCTAGTGTCTTTGGGAATGTAGAACCAGTGCAGTGAGGCGGCGGCGGAGACACGAGGCCCAGGGAAGCCCGCGCCACCCACAAGCTCAGCTCCCTCTGCAGCCAGTCCCTGTGTATTTGGAAGATCCTTTTCCCGTCGCACTCCCCAGACAATGTGACCCCACATACATGATGCAGGTCCCCAGCGGTGAGCCATGGAGCCCATGTGTGTTGCCTGTCCACCTCTCCAAGGCCTCGCCACTACTGCCCATTTCCCGACCACCCGGTGTGTGTGTGTGTGTGTGTGTGTGTGTGTGTGTGTGTGTGTGTGTGTCCTGCCTGGGCAGAAATAAGTGCCCCAGTCACAATTGTGTTCTGAAGACTAGCAAGCTGGGTTTGAGGTTCCCCAGAGATGGGTTTGAAAGTCCCCAGAGGGACTGTTGGTACTTTCAGTTTTGGGGGATTGTGGGGGGTTTTTTTGTGCTTTAATTTTTAACTTTATAGGTCACATCCAGCGATGCTCAGAGGTTACTCTTGGCTCAGCACTCAGGAATTACTCCTGGTGGCACTCAGGGGGCCATATGGGATGCCGGGATCGAGCCCAGGTTGGCTGTGTGCAAGGCAAATGCCCTCCCTGCTGTGCTATAACTCTGGCTCGACTTTTGGGCTTTATGCTGCTCCCCAGCAGCCTGCTGGCAGACAGGGGGCTCCCCGGCCTTGGCCCCGGGCAGGAGGAATGTCTGCTGTCTGCTCCAGTCAGACCCCAGCTCACGGGTCTCAAAACCCACTGTCTGATGCTCCCACACTCGAGGCAGTCCTGCAGTGATGGGGCTGCCCTGCGGGGGGCTCACAGGCGGTCACTCAGCCCTGTTGGCTCCGACACCTAACCAGCAGGGTGTGCTGGTGGCAGCCACAGAGATTGGAGGGGCCACTGCCATTCTGCCACCCCACAGGCCTGGCCCTGCCCATAAACTGTCACACAGGGAGCCCATCATGGCCCCATGCCTGCAGGGGGCTCCCCTGTCTGCCCCCCAGAGACCTGAGCTTGACGCTCCTCCCATAGCCTTACACACTCAGGGTTCTTTTTTTCTTTTTTGGGTCACACCCGGCAATGCTCAGGGTAACTCCTGGCTCTGCACTCACGAATTACTCCTGGCGGTTCTCAGGGACCATTTGGGATGCCGAGGATTGAACCTGGGTCGACTGCGTGCAAGGCAAACACCCTACCTGCTGTGCTATTGCTCCAGCCCCACTCAGGGTTTTCTAAGCCAGCTCCACAGTGGAGCCCGTTTGCCTGATGAAATGATCAGGGGACCTGAAAGCCACACCCTCCCCTAGACCCCATCTGGCCCCGTCAGCCAGGGCAGAGGGCCAGCTGTCACAGAGGGGGAGGGCAGCTGGAGCACGTGCCCCTGCAGACCCTCCCCAGCTCTGCCCACGTGCCCACTCATGCTCTCTCTCGAGAGCGGTACACAAGTATGGACGGTCAACGCTACGGGTCGATAAAGTTGCGCAAGGCTGCCCAGAGTGCCTGAGGAGGTGGGCAGTTGCATTGTGTCTGTTTGTGTACCCCCTGTTCTCCCCGCCTCCCCACTCTCCTCGGTAAACATCCGGAAAGCCGCCCCAGTGCCTCTTTGCCGTTATTTCATTTCGTGAGTGGGACAGTCCCTCCAGCTGCTGAATTGACATGTGTTTCATGGCGCTCGAGTGTCCCGGGGCTGGAGAGAGGACGGCATGCAGTCAACTGGGTTTCAGGCCCAGAACCACATCTGGTCACCCAAAGCTCCTCAGGAGTGACCCAGGAGTGCAAGCCCGGAGCACAGCCAGTTGGCCCCAAATCTAAAGCAAATAAAACAAAAGAACAAAAACAAAACAAAAATAGTGTCCCCGAAGGATCTCTGGACTGAACAAGAGGCGTCAGTCTCGCGGGAAACACCTGGCCCACTCTGGCCCTTCCGTTTACTTTGAACTCTCTGTCCGCAGGAGCTCAGAATGACCTTCATTATTCAAATAGAGAAGGACGCTAGGAAAGGTCTCACAGCTTACCCGCCTGCTTGCAGCCTGCCTCAGCTTCCTATTCCCTCATTTTCATCCCTCCCTCCCCTCTTTACTCCCTTCCCTTTCCCTCCTTGCCTCTTTCTTTCCTCCTTCCCTTCAATCCTTTCTCTTGCCTACGTTGTTTCTCTCCTCCTTTCCTCTCTTCCTTCCCTCCTTTCTTCCTCCCTTCCTCCCTGCCTCTTCCATCGCCATCGCCTCTGCCTCAGGCCCTCTGGGCTCACGTTCCATGCCAAGACTAGCCCTCCGGAGCCTTTGGCTGGCGCGTGTGCTCTCAGCTGAGCCCCAGCACCCTCTCCTGCTGCCTTTTCCCCCTCAGGTTTGAGTCTTATTTGCTCGTAAAATATGAGTCAATTTTCTCCAGTCCTGGAAGTTGTGATCTTTGTTCCGGTCGGTTTCCTGGCACTGGAGCCACAGTACAGGGGTTACAGCGCTTGTCAACACCAGTTCAACCCCTGGCTCCACCTGGGATCACTCCTAGGACAGCCAGGAGCACGCTGGGTGTAGGTGTGCCCACCCTCCCCCTGTGAGCAAGACAAAACTCAAGTTCCTTTTCTGGCTGGAGAGAGCACAGGAAGGAAGGACTTGCCTGCATGCGACCAACCCTGGCTCATGTTTTTCTTTTCTTTTAACTTTTTTTTTTTAGTTCAATCACTCTGAGACAGACCATTCCAAAGTTGTTCCTGGTTGGCTTTCAGTCAGTGTTCCAGCAGTGACCAGTGCTCATCTCCCAGCGCCAGTGTCCCCAGTTTCCCTCCCCCCCACCCCACAACCCACCTCTGTGGCAGGGACTCTCTCCCACCTTCCCTCCCTTTCACACATTGTGATTTGCAGTACAGACACCAAAGGGTTGTCACGTATATTGTCACGTATATCCCTTCACTACTTTCAATACTCAATTCTAGTCTAGCATCAACCATTATTGTCAAACTGGTCCCCTTTCTGTCTTTCCCTCCGATCCCCACACACTTGTGTTAGATTCCAACCAGTGACAGTCCTCCTGGCCCCTGCTTTCCCTGGTCTTGGACATTAGTAGTCTCATACTATTTTTCTATATCCCACAAATGAATGTAGTCATTCTGTGTCTGTCCTTCTGTGTCGGGAGTGCCGCCAGGGTCCCCAACAGTGCCGGGAATCGAAGTTCCCTTCTACCTCCGAGCCGGCGAGGAATGGATGAAGACTCAGGAATCCGATGCAGTTTTTAAAAGGGCTTTACTATCACAGGTTCCAATATACAATCCAAGAGCAGGGAAAACCTCCGGACTCTGCGTTCCCAGCTAGGCCCCAGCCAGGTGCAGGCCAAGTTGGCTGCCACCACGTGTTGAGGCCCAACAGAGAATGGAAAGGACGGAGAAGCAAAACGCCAAGGGAAGCTGAAATGGCAAAAGGGGGGAAAAAGAGCTTCTTTCTTCTTGCAGCTTATCTTATAGCCAGAAATCCGCCCAAACTCCCCAGCCCAGCCCATTCAGGGCTGGGCTATCTAGAGATGAAAACAGGAAAATAGCTCTATAGAAATGTACAAGGACCCAGAGCTAATTCAAAGCCTTCCCAGCAGAGCTGGGAGGAGCTGCAAGCCAAATGTAAACTTCTGGCAGGGTCAAATGCCCTCAGGTAATTTCTCCCAGCACCTCACCCAATGTCTTTTATATGCTAATGTCTTGAGCCAAGATCCGCCTGGAAAAACCTCCATAGGGTAGAGAAAGGGGGCTCTTAGAGGAGTCCTGCAACACTTCTGGTTCATTTTACTCAGCATGATACTCTCCATATCCACCAATTTATAGCCACATTTCATGACTTCATTTTTCCTAACAGCTGCATAGTATTTCATTGTGTAGATATACCATAATTTCTTTATCCAGTTGTCTGTTTGTGGCCAACCCTGGTTCAGACCCTGGCTTGGCATATGTCCCCTGAGCACCACGGGAGTGATCCCAAAGCACCAACAGGTGTGACTCCTAAGTATCCCTGAGCACTTCTGGGTATAGCCCCCCACCCAGGGAAAAAAATAAATGTTTCCTTGTTTGTTTTTGCCAACATGCTCAGTGTGTGCATGTCGGCTGAGAACAGTCTCAGAGCAGATAAGTCCTGGTCTGCTGCTTGTCCGTGTCTAGGTGCCGAGTTCTGGAGTACAGATAGGGCCACCCCCTGTCGCCATGAGGCAGGGAACTTGTCCAACATGCCCCCTGCCACAGAGCTCGGGTCAGGTGACACCATGGGGTGCTTAGGACAGGACTCAGCAGGCCCCGGGTCCTGTGGTTCCTTGAGGCCTGCGGGGGGACAGGCCTCACGTGACCTTCCCTAGGGGAGGGCTTTGGAGAAGTCAGAGTCTTGTTTAAAAATAAAATGAATTGTAGGAAAGGACAGAGGAGGTGGCTTAGGGGTGCGGCCACAGGCCTGGTGCCATCTCTGGCACTCTGCCATCCCCAGCACCCCGGGAGTGACCCTGATGGCCCGGTGCCACAACACCCCCAGCAGCCCATCCCCACTCTCCGCCCCTGAGCAGGACTCGTGGGTGTGACCGCTGTCCCCTGACCACTGCTTGGGAGGGTTGGAGGGTCCCCGGCGTCAGATGAGGGAAAGGAGAGTCTGAAGCCTTGGGGCTTGGGGGAAGAAAGCCACACTTCAGCGGTGTGTCTCCACACGCCCCATGCCACAGAACTACTGCGTGGCAGGCGGGCATGAAGCAGATCTAGTGTGTGCGTCTTCAAGGGCATCAGAGGGGTGACTTGGTGAGATCCAACAATACCGCACGGCTGGTGTGGGCGACCCAGGAGCCTAGGCATCTGGACAAAACAATGGTCAGAAGCGGCTGCTCGGTGTACTTCTGGCCAGGTAGACCAGACTCAGGCTGGTCCCTTAGAGCCTGAGTGGACCCACTTCCTGTTTCCCTCCGGGAACAGTGCCAGCACTGCCCGGCTGTGCACTGCAGGTCCGGGGCTGCCGCTTCTGTCCCAGCTCCGCTCTCTGCTCGCTGAACTTGGGGAGGAGTTTCTGCCTCTGCCTTCTCTGGAAGAGAGAAGCGCTCGCCTGTTCCTCTGCGCCATTCCAGTCCGCCTCCATCTCTGGTCCACCTCAGCCCCTGAGCCAGTGCCACCTGGTCCTCGCGAGACCGTGGAACACAGTCCGAAGCCCTTTCTCTGTTCAGACGGAGGGGACTGGTACGCCTGCCATTAGGCCCTTTTCTCCCACTAAACAGCTTTCTGAAAACTTGGTCACCAGTGAGCAGCTCACCGGGAAACAAACCAGCAGCTGCAAAGGGGCTTGCACTGGAACTGCCCTAACAAAACATGTATGTACGCTGGAGACCCAGGCTTCATCCGTGTGCCAGTGTTCCATTACTGGGCTCCATCCCAGCCCGCGGCCAGGCTCTGGAGGAACAGCAAACACGCACTACCAGGAGGACACTGTCACTAGGGGTGGCCATTCTTGGTGAAGAGGACGTTCTCCTTTCTCCTCAAAGCCCAGTCCAGAGGGCTGCTGGTGGGCTAGTAATCCATATGGGGCAGGGGCGCACCGCTGGTGTTTGGGCACCGTGCTGTACCAGGGATCAAGTCCAGGGTGCTTGAATGTACACCGCCCCTTTGCACCATGTTCGCAGCCCAAATCGAGAGGATGATTTTTATCCTACTTATTGTGATACTGTGGATCAGACCCAGTTCCCAGGCACACATGATGTGCTCCCGAAGCTGAACCCCAGCTCTAACCCCAATTAGAGCTGAGTCAGGTAGAGCTGAGTGTCAGGCACCAGGTGTAGACAGTGTTCTGAAGTCCCAAGCATCAGTCATGCAGCTGAATCTGTTCTCAGAACTTAAGGAACAGGCAGTCATCCAAACACAGTTGAACGTGGTGCCAGGATAACTAATCGGAGCCCGCGAAAGCCTTCTGACCTCTGAACCGAGAGGAGCTGTTTCCACTTGAAAAGGGGAGCTCCAGAATGTGGCAACACAGGAGGTGGATGAAAGGATGAGCTCAGTGTGGCTGGCAGAAGATCAAATGTGGGGGGTCTGGGGCACATCCCTCCCCACTGCCAGGGCAGAGAATGGAGGGAGAAGAGAGTCGCAGGAAGTACTGGTTGGACTGAAGGCTGGCGGCAGAAGGAAGAAGCTGTTTGGTTTGGGGCCATGTTGGAGGACAGGTTTAGCTATTCTGGGAGTTTTGTTGTTTTGCCCACTCCCAGCTTAATCTACTTAAGTCAAGGTTCATTCTAATGAGACTTCTCTTCTATGTAAAACACTGGAGAGAGAGGGGCTGATATAAAGTAATACATCTTAACTTCATGAGCTTCATGTAATCTAGATGATACCCACAAGGTCCTTCTTATTATTATCTGCACCAGGGTGATTCTGAGTATCTTGTTCTCGTGTACTGAAAGGGTCACTCTCACCTGCTTAGAGCAAACTAGTATGATCCTTCCTATAGTCTCAGCGTAGCCAGGGTGGTAGTCTCCTGGTAAATTCTAACTGTCCCACGCTGGGTGCAGTGGGTATAAAGAGGAGCTGTGCAATCTAGACTACCACCCTGGCTACGCTGAGACTATAGGAAGACTATAGGAAGGATCATACTAGTTTGCTCTAAGCAGGCGAGAGTGACCCTTTCAGTACACGAGAACAGGGCCACAGCCGGCAGTGCTCAGGGGCCTACTGGCTCTGCACTCGTGGATCATCCTT
The DNA here is from genome assembly GCA_021461705.1 of Cryptotis parvus. NCBI lineage: Eukaryota > Metazoa > Chordata > Mammalia > Eulipotyphla > Soricidae > Cryptotis > Cryptotis parvus. The sequence goes on from JAJIBD010008828.1 coordinate 29,894, forward strand.
GACTGGACTCAGAGGACCTGATGCAGTGGCTGGGGATCCGATCCCACTCAGGCACTTGCAAGCCAAGGCTTAACCCGCAGTACTATAGCTCCATCCCTCTAAGGGTGAGTGAGCCGGGCTGCAGCAGCAGGCAGTGGGGGCTGTGACTGAATGCCAGAGGTGTCAGGCACAGTGGAAGCCCCAAGGTTTAAAGCAAGCATCAAGCAGGCCCAACTTTTGCCCAGGTTGATTTTTGTTATTGTTGTTTTGCACCCAGCGGTGTTCAGGGCCTACTCCTGGCTCTATGTTCCGGGGACCATATGGGGGATGTCAGGAATCAAATGTAGGTCCAGGCTCCCAGATTCCCACCGACCCTGGCTCATACCTTCTCGCTGTGCTGTCACTCCAGGCTGGCCCAGGTTGATTCTTGAGGCTTCAAGGCAATGATGGGATTGAGGAGTAAGGAACCGACAGTCCCTGAGAGCTCCTGCACGGATGATTAGGAAACGTGGTTGCTGGTTGTGGGCGGAAGCCACTGTTGGGGCTTTTGCCCACAGAGGATAGCTGGTGAAGAGCAGCAGAGGGCAAGCCAGTAGCTTCTCTCCCATGGGAGAGAAGGGGCAGGAGCAGGGAGCAGCAACCAGAGAGGAAAGATGGGGTTACGACCGGGGTGGGCAAGGGGGAAAGAGGTGTCCGGAAGCTCCAGGAGAGGCTGTGTGAGCATCTGGGGGTGGGAACCCAGAACTGCCCGAAGAGCCTCGAGTTCAGCAAGGCCAAGACAGGGCCAGAATGGGAGTGATAACAGCGCGTAGGGCGTTGGCCTTGCATGTAGCAGCCCTGCCTGGGTTCGATCCTCGGCATCCCATATGGTCCCTCACACACTGCCAGAAGTAACTGCGTGAATGCAGAGCCAGGAGTGACCCCTGAGCATCTCCAGGGTGAGATAAAAAAGCGGGGGGTGGGGGTAAGGGGGGGGGGGGCACGTGCCACAGGGGTGCTGCAGGATGGGGAGGGTGGGGGAAGGGGCGGCGGGCCCACTCCTCACTGCCTCCCACTGGGGAGACAGCTGGGGTCTCATGCTTCCGCTCTCTCTGCAGGAGTCCATCCTGGGGGACTGCCTGGAGAGAAGAGGCCCGGCCAGGCCATGGAGCTGCTGGAGCCCGATGGGCCGGGCTACCCCACGCATGGCGGCGCCAGTGAGCCACAGCGGCCCCAGCGCACTGCAGAGGCACCACACGATCCAGAGCAGCGACGGCGCCTACGTGCGTGCGTGTGGGGGCCACGGTGACCACGGCAGCGAACCCAGCGGGTGGGCGAGGCTGTACCCACCCTTCCCGGACCTCCACCCAGCACTCCTGGGGACTGGGGTGTCCCGGGTGGGCCCCATGGCACCCTTGCTGACCGGGAACCCCAGCTCAGCTGGGCCCCCCAGCCCTGCGCCACGACCCCACTAGGCTCCGTGGTTGCGTTTGTCCCCAAAAAGTCCGTGCTCGGTTCTGGCCAAAGAGCCTGGAGACTTTTTGGGCGCCCCTGCTCATGCGCGGCTGCTTTCCCGGAGAGGGCACAGCCAAGCGGCGTGCAAGGTGGTTCCACGCGTCCCGGCCACGGCCACATTGCAGGGCTCCCTGGGGCCCAGAGGCACAGCCCTGTCGGTGTGCGGGCACCAGTCTCACTTTCCCTGTGTTCCGCGCAGGTGCAGCTGGAGACGCTGTCGGGAATGAGCCTGGTGGCGGGCAAGGCACTGAGCTCTGCCCGCATGGCCGACGCGGTTCTTAGCCAGTCGTCGCTCATGGGGAGCCAACAGCTTCAGGAAGGGGGGCAGTGCAGGTGAGGGGCACCCTCAACACTGCGCCCAAAGGTGTGTGTGTGTGTGTGTGTGTGTGTGTGTGTGTGTGTGTGTGTGTGTGTGTGTGTGTGTGTGTGTGTGTGTGTGTGTGTGTGTGTGTGTGTGTGTGTGTGTGTGTGTGTGTGTGTGTAAAGTGATGGGGAGGCTAGGGGGAGGTCTGGGCTGCTTCCCCACAAACTTTGCCCAATATGGTTGCAACGCAGATGCTGCCTTAGCACGGGGGGTGCAAGGCGGCCCCGACCTGAAGGCCAGCGCCCGACAGGCCCCTTCAGAACTCAGGCTGGTCCTGAGGAGCGGCCGGCACTAACCCAGGGTGCAGGTGTTTACAGCCAGCGAGGAGGGAGGCTCGGGAAGCCTGCAGGAAAGGGGGCTCCTCCCTCAGAGAGGCCGGACTTCCCTGGGAGCCCAGCTCTGCTCCTCCTGCAGGCCAAGCGTGTCCAGGCTTGAGGGAGACTAAAGGAAATGGAGCCCCAGGAGACGAGGGGGTGTCTGGCCCCAGCCTGAGCCATAGAGGTGGGGCCTGGCGTGGGCCGGCTCAGGCCTCTCCTCCCCCCACCCCACACCTGCCCCCCACTCCGCCCCTCACTCTCTGTCTTCCCCTGTACAGAGTGTGGGGGAAACCCTCGGAGGCCCCGAGCCCCCTGACCTGCCAGAGAGCAGCCAGCACCTGAACCCCTGCTACCCTCCACGTGCCTCAGTGGCATTCTGCTCAGCTACAAGCACCCGAGGTCTCCTTCAGCATGGAGCAGGCCGGCGTGTGACAGCCAGAGTGAGTGACCACCCCCCCATGCCATCCGTCTCTGTCCTCAGCTCACCTGGGGATGCTGGAAGAGGCATCCGGAAACTAGGCTGGCCCTTAGCTGCATTGTGGGGACCAAACGCGGCCATGGTCTGGGAACGGGCAGAGACTTGCACAGTGATGGTCAGTGAGCTTCCCACGACCGGGGTCTCAGGGCAGGGCCATCAGGAGAGGAGGGGTCCTTGCGCCCAGCCCAGAAGGGTGAGGCCCGCCCAGGGAAGCCCACACAGTCCTCACCTGTGTGTCTGCTGCTGCAGGGAAGCAGGCCTGGAGAGGAGAGCCACGAGCTTGGCCAGGGTCTGCCCTCAACACAGCACGTGACTGGGGTCTGTGCAAACTGCCGTGAGGACCTGGAGCCTTAACCCAGCGGTCCACATTGGAGCCTCAGTGTGACAAATATGTTAAAATGCCGTGAGGAGGGTGCTTGCCTTGCACACAGCCACCCTGGATTTGATCCCTGGCATCCCTTATGGTCCCCTGAGCATCATCAGGAGTAATTCTGGAGTGCAGAGCCAGGAGTAATCCCTGAGCATCAATGTGAACCAAAAAGTAAAAAAAAAATTAAATTTAAATTAAAAAATTAATTAATTAATTAAAAAATAAAAACCACCCAAGATGGAGGCGACCCCAATGCTTTGAAAAAAAAACCTCCAGGGGGCCGGGCAAGAGTACAGCAGGGAGGGCGTTTACCTTGCATACCGCCTACCTGGGTTTCATCTCCAGCACCCCATATTGTCCCTTATGCACCGCCAGGAGTGATTCCTGAGTGCAGAGCCAAGAGTAAACTTTGAGCACCACCTGGTGTGACCTCAAAATCAAAAAAAAGAGATAAAGGAAAAGCAGTAGGAATAACTGTCTGTCTGTCTGTCTGTCTGTCTCTGGCCCTCAGCAAAGCCTCCTGTCTCTCTGCGTCTCGCTGTCACAGGTGCGTGTACATACATCTCGGGAAGCGGGAAGGTCGGCTGGACACCGACAGTTATCTCGCAGCCTTGCGCCAAATCGCCGTGTGTTTCTCTCCCCACCCACGAGACCCTGGCCCGGCCTCACCCCTGGCTCCTCGTGCGCTGTTGTCTGGGGCGCTGAGGGGGTTTTTTTTACCGTGTCTGCCTGTATGACCACGTCACCCAGGAAATAAACCGCACATCCATGGTGGCCCCTTCTGGGAATGCCCCTTTGGTGGAGTCGAGTTGGTGGATGGCTTTGGGGTGAGGGGTTTGGGGTGGGGGTATGCTTTCTTTCTGGAGGTTTCCCCTTCTCCCCTTCCCCTTTTGGAGGCAGCAGAGCAAAGTGGGTACTTAACCCCAGAAGCCAAGGACCAGAGGGCGCCCCCTCCCTTCCTGGCCTCCATGAGCTGACCAGCCCTGTCCCTCCTCCCAGCTTCTCCCAGGACAGCAGCTGCGGGCGGGCGGGAGGGTGATGTTGGCGAGAACAAACCCGGAAGACCCGAGCTGGCACCTGGGGAGCGCGTACTGCTGAGCCCAACCAGACCCCCTCAGCGGCCCAGTCAAGGTCAAGACGAACCAGACCATGGCCTCCAGGATGGCGACTCTCTGGGCCCATCGCGCCATCCTGCTGCTTCTCCCCAGCGTGGCTTTCCTCCTCCTCTGATGCTCCAGAATTGTGTCCCACGTTCAAATGCTTACCTCGAGAGAGAGAAGCGGGCCCCAGCGCCTGCGTCTCTGCCTCTTCACCCCACGGGCAAGAATGGGGGCGGCCCAGCCCCTTCCTCCTCCCTGGACCTCCCTCAGCCCCCATTTTAATTCACCATATACGAGTATTTTGGGTAAATGTCGCTAGGATTGTTCTTCTCATTCAATAAATACAAAAGGCGTTTTTTTGTCGGAAAGAGACACGTTTCATCATCTCATTCGCTCTTGGAATTGTGGCCTGCGCCTTTCACGCCAGGGTTTTAGTTAGACATTGTCGTTGTGCCCAGTTCTCGCCTGTGATGGTGACAGGCCTAGTGTTCCCCCCACCCCCACCCCCAGCCCCGTTTATCTAATGCGCTTGTGGCCTGAACTTCCCTTCCCATCACTGTTAGAAACCAAAGTCTTCTCTGCAGGGCTGGGGTGGAACCCAGGACTGGAGTCTCTCCCTCAGGAATCTTGGAGAGTCCAGGAAAGATGGGAAATGTTCCTCGCAGGGTCCTTTACCCAGGGAGAGGAGAGCAAAGGTCCCCGGCCACTCCTAGCCCCTTGTCATGAATTTGCACAACAGGAGGTACCCAACACGGGCTCCCGACAAGCCCCCACCCTCCCCCGGCAGCTCACCTCATGGGCCCAGATCCCCGAGTGGATTCCTGCCATGCAAGAGCCTTTTTGGGGGATCTGTCCCAGGTTCCCAGGGCCCCCAACTCCTTCCCACTTGGAGGACCCCCCAACAACTCAGCGGTGGGAGGCTACCAAGGAAACCCTAACTGCAGCTGTTGACTTTCCTGGGCGCCTGCTGACTCCAAGCCCCCGACTGTCCTCCACTGTGCAACGCCTGTCCCACTGATGTGGTACTATACTTCCAGAAGCATCCGTCGCCCCCACCTCAGTAACACCCGGCGAAAGCCAGTGAGCCTCTGAACCGTGCCATCCTGCGAGCCAGTTTCAAGAAGTCATTGCTTTGTATTGTAGTACCAGTATGCACAGAATATGTTGAATGTACATGAAAATACTTTCCCTATTTCTGTTCTCTGAAAATGTTTCAGAAGTATATTTTTTTCTTTCTCATTTATGTTGAACTGAAAAAGATTAAAAAAAAGTCAGATCCAAATTGCGATCAGACCTTTAATCTTTGTGGACACTCAGACATGAGTTAGACTGGGCGGTGAGGGGCAGTGGACAGAAGGCCGAGGCTGCCTTCACATGTGGCCTCTGGGTGCCCGTGCCTTAGCCGCCCTCACCAGCCATGCAGTTTCCAGGACCCGGGCTCCGCTCCTCACAGCATCCAGCACTAGCGTGCACCCTGGCACCCCATGCACCCGACACCCCCCAACACCCACATATGCCCCAAAAGCCACACACACCGGACACCCACATGCACCCCAGCACCTACATGTGCCCCTATTCCCACACACACCTCTCAGAAGGGCACATTCATGTTGGCTGAGTCAGGTGGGAAGGAATGGTTCCATTTGTTTTGGATCTTAATTATCATTTTCAGCATTTCTCAACCAAAGGCCCCGGTTCCCCCTTTGAGGCCCCAAGACGTTCTAAGAGGTCACAAGTGAAAAAGGCTTAAGTGGGGGTGGGAGGTGCAGGAAGAAAACAAGGTTGGAATGAAATGGGGCCATGGTCAGCAGAGGGTGAGAAACAGGTGAGGGTAGCCTGCTGGCTGCAGGCTTGCACTTACAGCCTCTGTGGTCCCTCCACCGCTGCCCCGAGGAGCCCACCACTGTCCTTACATCATCCCAGCGTCCACCTTTGCCCCTGCTGCTGTGATCCAAGGCTGCCTTTGAAGGCACAGGAGGCTGAGGCTTTTGGGGTCTGAACCCCAGATAAGGAGCGTCCAGAGGGGACACTTTCCTGTCCTCTTCCCTGTTTTCCCATCCCAGCTTCTGAGGGCAGGTGCTGGAGAGCCGATTCGGGAGGGAGTTAGGAAGTGATAGAATACTGCTTAGAACAGAGAAGAAACTTCTCCAGAGGGTCTTTTTTCTTTGTTTTTGGGCGTCACCCTGCAGTGCTCAGGGCTTACTCCTGGCTCAGGGCTCAGGGAACCACATGGGATACTGGGGATTGAACCCAGGTAGGCAGCATGCAAGGCAAGTGCCTTACCTGCTGTCGTGTTGCTCTGGCCCCTCAGAGGGTTTTCCGGGATAGCCCAGATATTGGCACTGGCAGGGAAGACCCGGGTACCACCTACGTGCCCATCTAGCAGCCTGGCCAGAGCTTGTGCTAGAGGCGCTGCTCCCGGCTGATGTTGGCAGCGTGTAATGCGGCAGTGGGTGACTTCAAGGAAACAGCCGACTCCAGGGCAACTGGTCTGCAGGCTGCCTCTCCTGTCTGCGCCCACGCTAGGTGCTCGCCTTGGCCCACTCCAGCCGCAGGATCGAGAACCCAGAAGGCGGGCACTCTCCCCCAGAAGCGAGATTCTGTCTCTATGAGCACAGTGCCAAGGATAGACCCCAGGGCTATCCAAGCTATGCCAGGCTTGCCCTCGGTCCCTGAGCTCCAGCTGTGTCTCGACACGTGTGCAGGTAAGAGTCATATCTGGTCAGTCATGATGCCCTGTGACTGGAGGGTCAGGACAGGAGCTACGGGTCACAGCCAGACAGGAAAGAGGGGGCCTCCCCTGAAAGTTTTCTACTCTGTTGCCCATGGACTCTACCACAGAGTGAGCCGAGCATGGGGTACCCTGGGGACCGTTCCTTGAGGTGTGCCCATGCCATGCTTTTGAGCAAATACCTGTTGTCTGTCAGGTGACAGGCCCGGCAGGGACAGAGTCCTTCAGAGCAGAGCAATATACATTGTGAAACAAGCCACGCCATTCGGAGGCGGAAGCCATGCCATGGGCCTCTAGCAGAGCTTCTGACTGACCGCAGGAGTCAGGGCCAGGCTGGCCAGCTCAGGAGCCTCATTCTAGACACTTAGATTTCGGGATGAGAATGAAGGGCCCATGGGCCGTGAAGGTGGCCTTGCAGCCAGGAACAGCAAGTCCAATCCATGGCCCTTGGTGCTCCTGGCACCACACCACAGTGTGTGGGCGATGGTGTTTCCGGCCTCCATCCAGAAAGACCCTCCCACACCGTCTCCCCAGTATTGTAACGGGATTTCAGTTCACTGAAGCCCAGTCTCTTATATTGGGGGCCACACGGGCAGTGCTCCGGCCTTTCTCCTGGCTCTGTGCATATGGCTTATGCACTGGGGACCATATGGCATGCCAGGGATCAAACTCAGCATGGCCACTTGCAAGGCAAAAAGCCCTACCTGCTGTGCTATCACTCTAGTCCCAACTCTTGCAATGAAATCCAGCAGACGCCTGGAGTAAGGATGCAGACTGAGGTGCGAGCAGCACTTTCTGGCTCCAGCCACTTCCCACCGGAAGAGAACTGGTAAGTGTGAGCTCCATCGAACAGGTAAAGTGACAAAGGGGTGAGGAATTTATATAACTTAACCGGGCCATGAGAGCCACTCTCACATCTGCTCAGAGCAGCAGTCAATGGGCCCAGGAGGTTCCAGAGTTCTGGAGAGCTTCCTGGTCAATGGTGCCTGCGCATGGCTGCCCTGGGTTCCAGGTCCAGAGACGTGGGCTTCCAGGCCAGCCTTCCCTGGGAGACCAGTGGCCTTGGGCAGACCCCCCTCACCCCTGCTTCGCTTTCCTTCTCTGTACAGTGGCAGCCAGGGTGAAAACAGCTGTTGACCTCCGGAGTTCTCAGCCTGGACCTTTCCGGGCACCCGAGGCCCAGGAGCTTTTCCCTCTCCTAGATTTGGCAAGTTAGAGGCAAATGAAATGAAGACCGGGTCTCCCCACCTGCCCTCTGCTGTTCTCTCTCTCCCTCACCTCCTCCCCACCAGGACTCTCAAGGGCTTGTCTCTGATTTCAGCACAGGGAGAACCACTTGCACAGCCCACGGACACGCAGGCATTCAGGGGGCCGCGGCTCCATCTTCCATTCTGATGCCACAGTTCCCTTTTGCTGCTAAATAATCAGCTTTAGTGTTAAATTCTTGGTCATGGTAGATGGCAGCGGGTAATACTTGTAGACGGCAAAATTAAAAGTTGACAAGTGCCTTTGGGGTTCTCGAAGTCATTTTGAAATGTCAGCAGCCTCTGAAATTGCCAAGTGGGGGCCCTTGAACTTCAAGCCTCGGAACCGAGAACAGGGAGGGCTTGCAGGGAGCTGTGTAGAGGTGGGGGGGATCGTGGGAGGACCACAGGAGGGGGCTGAAGCGAACTGATCTTCCTGGAACGTGGAAGATGGAGCTGCAGGGAGGAAGCCCCCGCTGGCCGGACAGGGCAGCTGGCCTCTTTTTTCTCTTCCGCCCCACCAAGCCCCCACTGGACAGTAGCAGGGGCAACAGTCAAGCAGAACAAGAAGGACCCAGGGGCCAGAGCAATAGCACAGCGGGTAGGGTTTTTGCATTGCATATAGCTGACCCAGGTTCAATTCCCGGCATCCCGTATGGTTCTCCGAGCCAGGAGTAATTCCTGAATGCAGAACCAGGAGTAACCCCTGAGCATCACCAAGTGACTCAAAAAGCCTAAAACAAAAAACAAACAAAAAAAAAGAAGGACCCCATGGCACTCACCCAGTCTGGCCCTGTGGGCTTGCACCACCCTCCGCCCCGCCTGAACTCTTGATCCCTGGCCTGTAGAACTCACCTTCCTGTTTGCCCACTCTGTTTGCCCGGCCAGCCGGGACAGCGCTGATCCTTGAACTCTAAGTGCCACATGGCCAGGACCAGTGAGATGCACTGAAGCCTGGGCCGGCCCCTGTGACCTCCCAGCCCGCCCCTGTCTGCAGAAATAAATAGGCCCCCCAAGCGGGCGCTCGCTCACAGATCCAAGAGAGCTGGGCTCTGCAGGTAAGGGCGGCTCCAAGCCAGGAGCCTGCGCCAGCCCAGCAACAGGGGGCGGGGGTGTTCTGAGGCTGGGTGGGTTCTCCATCAGGGGAGCCTGGAAGCCCAGGCCACTCAGCCAAGCCCCCATCCCGCCTCTCCAGGTCACTGCGTCCCTTCACAATGAAGGCTGTAGTGCTGACCTTAGCTGTGCTCTTCGTCACGGGTAGGTGACCCTCAACAGGAGCCCCGGGGGCAGGGGGGGGGTGATCAAGGCTTGGGAGCTCAGGTCTGAGCTGCTGTGCCCGTCCCTGTCCCCAGGGAGCCAGGCACGCCATCTCCTGCAGCTCGATGATGCCCAGAACTATTGGGACCGCATCCACGACATGGCCAGGGTATACGCTGAGTCCCTCAAGGACAGCAGCAGAGACCAACTGGCTCAGATGGAGGCTTCCGACTTTGCCAAACAGCTCAAGTAAGGCGCATCTGGGCTCTCTTGGGTGGGAACTGCTGCGTGGCTGGGTCCACACCTATTCTTTGTTGCCACCCTGCAGGAGGCCTGGAGGGAGAAATTAGAGTGTCCTCTCCCACAGGGCCCCGTCAGCACCTCTCTCTCCCTCCATGGTGCTTACTGCAGGGTCAGCCCTGCTACGGGGACAACTGTCTTCAGAGCAGAGATGGGGACAGAAATGGCCCTTTTTCGGGGTGGGGGTGATCACACCTGGCGATGCTCAGGGTTACTCCTGGCTCTGTGTTCAGGAATTACTCCTGGCCATGCTTGGGGGACCATGTGGAATATCAGGGATTGGACCCAGGTCAGCAACGTGCTAGGCAGATGCCCTTCCTGCTGTACTATAGCTCTCACCCCACAGAGACAGCCTTTAAAGGCTCTGCTCCATGGCCCAGAGGAATAGCACAGTGGGGACCACGCTTGCCTTGCATGTAGCTGACCCAGGTTTGATCCCTGCCATCCCAGATGGTCCTCTGAGCCCACCAGGAGTAATTCTTGAGTTCAGAGCCAGGCGTAACCTCAGGTTTGGTCCCAAAACACAAATAAATAAAGGCCCCACTCTGTGTTCAGGCAAGACCAAGCATGCGCCAGACGTACTCTCTCCCCGCCCTGGGGTTGGGGGCTCCAGAGACCAGCCTAGGGAGAGGTGAAAGCCATGTGGGCAATGGGCCCTTGCGGCACAGCACAGATGGCCAGCAGCTGGGGGACAATCCCAGCGTCCCCACCTCTCCCTCTCTCCAGCCTGAAGCTCCTGGACAACTTTGACGCCCTGAGCAGCAGCCTGAGCAAGCTGCAGGAGCAGGTGGCCCCGGTGGCCCAGGAGCTGTGGAAGGAGGTGGGAAAGGAAATGGAGGAGCTGAAGACAACGGTGAACAAAGACCTGGACTTGGTGAAGGAAAAGGTGAATCCTACCTGGATGAGTTCCAGAGGAAGGTGCAGGCGGAGGTGGAGGTGTACCGCCAGAAGGTGGAGCCACTGAACGCCAAGTTCCGGGGAGGGCGCGCGCCAGAGGCTGCAGGAGTGGCAGACCAAGCTGGCGCCGCTGGGTGAGGAGCTGCGCGACCACCTGCGAGACCAGGTGGAGGCGCTGCGCCTGCAGCTGGCGCCTTATGGGGATGACGTGCGCCAGGCGGTGATCCAGCGCATGGAGGCCATCAAGAACAGCGCTGTCCTGGCCGACTACCACAGCAAGGCCAGTGAGCAACTGAGCAGTCTCGGGACAGGACCAAGCCCGCCATGGAGGACCTGCTCCAGGGTCTCCTACCCATTTGGGAGAACATCAAGTCCAGTGCCTGGGACCAGGTCAACAAGCAGATGGAGAGTCAATGAGCCGCCTGGGACCTGGCCCCCTTTCCTAGAATAAAGATTTCCAAAGCGGGACACAGCTTCTTTTCTTGGGGGACACAGGGGTGGAGAAGGGGATTCTCCCTGCACCTCATAGGTCCTGTCTTCAAGTGCCTTGTCCATGGGGGCCTCTCGGGGACTTAATGTTCCACACCCAGTGGCCTGTGCCCTGCCCTGCCTGGGATGAGGGGCGGAGGCAGAACCCCATACCAGGCTGGGGATTGGGCAGCAGGCAGCAGTGGCCCTGCCTAGCCCTGGTTAGGGACACTGTTGACATTGCTGGGAGAAATGGGGTCTCTGTGGCGCCAGAGGGTCTAAGGGTTGTATATGAGCCCCCAAGCATGGCCATGTTCCTGTGGGCGGAGAACAAACATTTCTCCCATTCTCCCACCCACCCAGCCCTCCACCCCACCCCACCCCAGCCCTGTGCTGGCCCAGCTGGGCCTCTAGAGCCATTAGGGACAAGAAACGTGGGCCTGAAGCTGATCCCAGGTATTTCCCTGAAGGCCATGAGCTCCCCCCCACCCATTCCCATCACAACTCCTGCCCCTCAGAACCCTGCTCCCTCCCGCTCAACACTGAGGGCTGACACCCCCCCAACCCATCCTCCTTGGGGATCCAGGTCCCTCTTTCCCCGGGACCTGACCCCCTTCCCCACCGGAGACAGAATGAAGACCGCCACCCGCAGGTAATCTGTGCAACTCCACTTCAAGGCTCCAGCACAGACACGAGCCAGCAGCCTTTACAGACCCTGGGCATGGGCGGGAGGCTGGAATTTGGACCAGCTTGGCCAGGTGAGAGCCGGCCTGTGTAGACCCACCTGCTCCCTCTCTCCCGCATTCACAATGACTGAGAGGCAGCCACATGGCTGAGGGCGCGCATGCATGCACACACACACATACACATACATGCACACACAGCACACACATGCAGGTCCGCGCCCACATACACGCACACAGATGCATCACGCGTACATGCATACCTGCCACACACATGCAGCCTCAAGTGCACGCCACTCTGCATCAGACTAAGAGGTGCCAGCTGCTCTGCTTGTGTCTCCCTCCACCTCCGCTGTCTGCAGTGGAGAGATCAGGGGCTTTTCATCCAAGTGCCCCCTGAGCGACAAGCACACCAGAGGACAAGCACAGCTTGAACCAAGGACATTTTCTGCGCATGGGTCCCGGAAGCCAGCGGGGCTTCCCAGGGAGAAGGCAGAGGTGGTCCCAGGAGCTGGAGCACCAGCACCCGCCTCTGCCCCCCTGAACTCCTAGCATCTGCGTCCAACTTCTGCTCTGTGTCTGCTGAGCAGGATTTGGGCCACTGAGCTGGGATTCATGGCTGGCCTTGCCCTTGGCTGAGCCCCCTGTTTCCTGGGAAGGCTGGCCGTGGGGGGCTCTCAGGACTTTAGTTGCGGGGATCAGGTGTGTGTTCATGGTTCTCGGGACACAGAACCTCCCCAGCTCCCATCCTGGTTCCACAGGGACCAGCAGCCCAGCTCAGCAGGCCAGCCAGCAACCCTTGGTGTCCACTTGCCACAGTAGAAGCAGGCTGAGGTCAGTGATGGAGCCAGAAGCAAGGCTTAGTCGCTGTCCCTTCAGCTGCTCCCCATCCTGGTCTCCTTCCCTGGGGTGTGCTGCGGGGCGGGGGAATCCCAGGACTCGACTCTTATCAATTCAATCCCCAGCTCCGAGGGCGATGGAGTCAGGCCTGGAGCACTGTCATGGCACTGAGCATCGGAGAGTTAATCACCGAATTTTCCAGCCTGTTCTTGGGTTGGTCCCATACAGAACTGTCCGTCAGGCGGGCAGATGTCCTCTACACGTCCTCTCAGCTGGATACCACCTATCAGCAGGACTGGGGTAGGGCCTCGCCCCGAGTCTAGGATCCCCACAAAGCAGTTCCCCACGTTCTCCTGTCGAAACAGTCAGGGGACCCCACACACTGCAGCTTCTCATATGGCTTTATTGGAAAGTAGCAGGTTGGGGTGTTACAGGGCTGGGCGGGCCCTGACAGCTCAGTTCCTGTCAGATGCCCATGGGGGGGCAGCCCTGGGCATGGCTGGGCATGAGCACATGAGCACCTGAGTCTCAGGCCCCCCCCCGGGGTGTTGTTGTTTGGATCTCCGGAGTGGAATCCCAGAACCCAGTAAACTTGTCCGTGAACGTGCCCGTGAGCGTGCTCCAGTAGTCGTGCAGGGAGCTCAGGCCGCCCGACATCCATCCCTGTGTGAGCAACCGAGGGGAGTGGGTGAGAGCACATCTGCAGGCAGCAAGGCGCCTCATAACAACCCACAGGCAACCCTGAGGGGCCACCCCAAGTGGAGCTACGGAGACGGGTCCAGCACGCGCCCAGCCCAGGTTGCTATGGCCTGGGGTGGCCCCAGTGTCAGTTTCGGACTGGCAGAAGAGGAGAGGGAGATGTGGGCGGTATTCGAGGGAAGCCCCAGCCCCACCCCACACACACCAGAGTGCTGAGGCCTGGTGTTTCTGGAGGGGTCTGGAAGGCAGAGGGAGAACCATCAGCCCTGAGTTCCAGGCTGGACCACACCCCCACCCCTCCGCCGGTTCTGAGGACCAAGGCTGTGTGCGGAGCCTTCTGACCCAGAAAGGCCAGCTCAGGGCTGCGGAGGCGCCCTGGAGACACACCGTGGAGCGCATGAAAGGGAAGGGGGGCCCTCCCCGAGGGGTAGCTCTCCCGAGTCCATGCAGATGAGAGCCCCCAGGCTAGCTCCGGGGTGCCAGACCCTGAACGCCACCACTGCCAGAGCTGCAGGGGGCAGGCAGGGAGGGAAGGTGGTCAGTACCTGGCCTGCTGAGCCATTTGTGAGTCCTGGACGCTGGTCAGCGCTTGGTTCATGTAGCCCTGCACGAAGCCCAGCAGGGACTTGTCCTCTTCCTCCTGTGCCCCTAGGGTCAAGAGAACAGGGCTGAGCGGGGGCGAAGGACCCCCCAAGTCACCCTCCAGTGGATCTCCAGGCCCACGGTCGCCACGCCAGCCCGAGTCCCTACAGCTACTTACGGGCACAGGCCAGGAGCACCAGGAGCGCAGCAACGAGAAGGAGCCGGGCTGCATGGCACCTTCGTTCCTGCAGGGAGACAGCTGTGAGCGGGAGCCCAGACCCACCCCAGGGACTGGGGAACTGAGGCACCGAGGAGCTAGACCAGGCCAGGAGGAGTAAGGCTGTGGTCACAGGGGAGACTGAGCGGGCTCTCTGGGGGCTTGAGGGAACCCAAGCCTGAGAGAGGAGGGGAGGACGGGGCAGAAAGTCCGTCCACCAGTGATCGGCTTCAGTGACAACGTCATGCTGTGTGGCTCTGGGGACACGTCAACCCCTCTCTGGGCCTTACTTTTTCAGTCTGGGGTAGGACTAGGGGGTCTCAGGCCTCCTCCAGCTCTGGACACTCAGAATACAGGAGGATGTAGCCTTCGAACCCTTCCTGCCCCAGCTCTGAGATTGCCCTCTCTGCACTCAGGGCAGTGACCTCCCTGCTGTGGGCCTCTGTTTGCCCCAGTGTGAATCAGAGATGGGGGGACACAACCCCCACCCCCGCCCTATCCCAGGGCTGCCCTGGCTTTAGCAAGTGCTTCTCCAGGCTTTGCTATCTGGGTCAGCCGGAGACCCTCCCCGCCCATCTCTTCTGCTCTCCTCTCTCCCTGCCCTCCCTTCACCAGGCATTACCTGGAGCAGCTCAGATGAACTGGCAGACAGACAGGAGGGCTCTGGCCTGTTTTATATTGTCCTTCGGGCAGCGGGCACCAAGGCCCAGTGAGCCGGGCAAAGGTCGTCTGCTGATTGGCCTAGTCCAGGGCCAGAAGGCCAGAGGTAGCCGAGCCTGCAGGAGAGTTTGGGAACACCATGAGTGCCCACCTGCCCACCTGCCATCTCTATGGCCCAGACGCACTCAGGGATGGGGGGGTGTCGAGGGCAGACTGGATCCCAGGAAGAGACTGGGAATGGGACAGGGACTTAGGGGGAGCCACCATGGGCCTCAGGGCCCATTACAGCTTTTTACACTCTGCCCCCAAACCCGTCCTGCCATCAGGCCCTCGCAAAAGCCCCCAAGTGAGAGGGGCTGGAGCTCCCTCAGACTTGAGAATAGTGCAGTGGTTTGGAACAGGGAGTCCAGAGAGAAGCCCCAGAACACCAGGGTCAGAGGCTGGTACAAGTAACATTCACAGCGTGCGCATACACACCACACACCCACGCACACAAAGGCCCACACTCACATACACATGCCCGTGCACTCCCCAATACCTCCATGGATGGACTTTATGCCTGGCTGCTGGTTACTCTGAAGCCTCTGTCAGCTGCGCCCAGGGCAAGGGTTGGTGGGAGAAGGACAAAGGCCTCTGTGAGCCAAGGCCCTCCCTCCTCCCCCCCCCCCCCCCTACTCACCTTTGCCCTCTGGACTCAGCGATCACACCCCAGGCAGCAGCAGGCGTCAGGGCTGGGCAGCTGCGGAAAGAACCAGGGTGCTGGCGAGTGCCATGTGGTGTGCAGAGACGGCAGGCTCGCTGTGGGGTGCTCGCCGTTGGGGAGAGGCCTGGGGCTCGAGGATGTTGGCGTGTCCTCGGGCTGGTGCTGGAGGCCACTGCCCGCATGGCCAGATAAGGGGTTAGGTGGAGGCTCTGTTTTCTGATGCAAAAACTTTGGAGTCCAAAAGTCCTGGGGGCGGGGGACAGGCTCTGCACCAGGACCCCATTCCTCCCTGGCGCCACAGCAGGAGACCCCAGCCCCGATTGGTGGAGCTCTGTTACCCCCAATAAAGAAATTTTTGGTCTCACTGATCCCTCTGACATTTCCCCCTGCACTATAGCGTCTTGGGACCTGATCTCCCTCCCTCCCCCAGCTCATGGGGCTGGTCACCACGCTTCCCGAGTCAGCCGGGTGAGGAGGAACCTGCCTTCCCCAGTCAGCAGCGTCAAGGAGGGAGCAGCCTCGTGTGTAGAAACTGCTTTGGAAGAAGGAAGAGGCCACGGCGTGAAACCCAAGGCCCGAGAAAGTGGCCTGGCCCACATTCTAGATCCTTCATCTATGGCGATTGGGATTCTTCCATTGAGACTTTGATTTCTGTTACCATGCAGATTCCTGTGAAGTGGGGATCACTAAGCCCATTTTATGTGGCAAGGTGAGGTTGTATTGTGGGGCTGCGATCCAAAGACCACAGAGACCAAGAAAGTTAGAATTTGGAAGAGCCTGTGCTGACCCCAGCGGAGGCTGTCCTGCCTGGCGGAGCAGCCCCTCACAGCAGAAGCTCGGCCTTCTATTAGGAAAACCTTATCCTGGTGCCCCGAGCACTTTCATAAGCACTTGCAAAACTTGTTCTGTCCACTAGGGTCCACATCCGCCACCCATTTAAGTTCACACAAGCACAGCAAAGTAAACATTGTTTCAGAAGTGAGAAAAAGCGTTATAGCAGGAGTCCATGAAGCAATCTGTCATCTTCAACCACATCCCTGCCTGATGCGGGCCCTTTGTTCCTGTCGCAATCCGCAATCCGTGACGGGCTTCCGGCTCTTGCGGGAAGTTCATTGTGCTTATGGGATGACACAGTTAAATCAGCTGAAAGGCAAACTTCTAAAAAACTAAACGTCTTATTCCTCCTTTCAGTCTCCTCTTTACAACTGGACACATTTGTGATGCTCAGGGGTTACTCCCACACCTGTGCTTGGGGGTTACTCCCATGTCAGTGCTCAGGGGTTACTCCCACACTTGTGCTCGGGGGTTACTCCCACGCCTGTGCTTGGGGGTTACTCCCATGTCAGTGCTCAGGGGTTACTCCCAGGTCAGTGCTCAGGGGTTACTCCCATGTCAGTGCTGGGGGGTTACTCCCATGTCAGTGCTGGGGGTTACTCTCATGTCAGTGCTGGGGTTACTCCCATGTCAGTGCTCAGGGGTTACTCCCATGTCAGTGCTCAGGGGTTACTCCCATGTCAGTGCTCAGGGGTTACTCCCATGTCAGTGCTGGGGGTTACCCCCATGTCAGTGCTCAGGGGTTACTCCCATGTCAGTGCTCAGGGGTTACTCCCATGTCAGTGCTCGGGGTTACTCCCATGTCAGTGCTCAGGGGTTACTCCCATGTCAGTGCTGGGGTTACTCCCCATGTCAGTGCTCAGGGGTTACTCCCATGTCAGTGCTGGGGGGTTACTCCCATGTCAGTGCTGGGGTTACTCCCCATGTCAGTGCTCAGGGGTTACTCCCATGTCAGTGCTGGGGTTACTCCCCACACCTGTGCTCGGGGGTTACTCCCATGTCAGTGCTCAGGGGTTACTCCCACGCCTGTGCTCGGGATTACTCCCATGTCAGTGCTCAGGGGTTACTTCCACACTTGTGCTCTGGGGTTACTCCCACATCTGTGCTGGGGGTTACTCCCACACCTGTGCTCGGGGTTACTCCCATGTCAGTGCTCAGGGGGTACTCCCACACCTGTGCTCGGGGTTACTCCCATGTCAGTGCTCAGGGGTTACTCCCATGTCAGTGCTGGGGGTTACTCCCATGTCAGTGCTGGGGTTACTCCCATGTCAGTGCTCAGGGGTTACTCCCATGTCAGTGCTGGGGTTACTCCCACACCTGTGCTCGGAGTTACTCCCATGTCAGTGCTCAGGGGTTACTCCCACGCCTGTGCTCGGGGATTACTCCCATGTCAGTGCTCAGGGTTACTTCCACACTTGTGCTCTGGGGGTTACTCCCACATCTGTGCTGGGGGGTTACTCCCACACCTGTGCTCGGGGTTACTCCCATGTCAGTGCTCAGGGGTTACTCCCATGTCAGTGCTGGGGGTTACTCCCATGTCAGTGCTGGGGTTACTCCCATGTCAGTGCTGGGGGTTACTCCCATGTCAGTGCTGGGGTTACTCCCACATCTGTGCTGGGGGTTACTCCCACACCTGTGCTCGGGGTTACTCCCATGTCAGTGCTCAGGGGTTACTCCCATGTCAGTGCTCAGGGGTTACTCCCACGCCTGTGCTCGGGGTTACTCCCATGTCAGTGCTCAGGGTTACTCCCACACTTGTGCTCTGGGGTTACTCCCACATCTGTGCTGGGGGCTACTCCCATGTCAGTACTTCCACAACAATGCTTAGGGTTACTCCCACGCCTGTGCTTGGGGTTACTCCCATGTCAGTGCTCGGATGTTACTCCCACATCAGTGCTCGGGGATTACTCCCACGTCAGTGCTCAGGTGCTACTCCCATGTCTGTGCTTGGAGGTTAGTCCCACACCAGTGCTCAGGGATTACTCCTACATCAGTGCTCATGGGTTACTCCCCATGCCTGTGCTTGGGGGTTACTCCCCATGTCAGTGCTCGGATGTTACTCCCACATCTGTGCTCGGGGGATTACTCCTACATCAGTGCTCATGGGTTACTCCCATGTCAGTACTCCCACAACAATGCTTAGGGGGTTACTCCCACACCTGTGCTCGGGGTTACTCCCATGTCAGTGCTCAGGGGTTACTCCCACGCCTGTGCTCGGGGTTACTCCCATGTCAGTGCTCAGGGGTTACTCCCACACTTGTGCTCTGGGGTTACTCCCACATCTGTGCTGGGGGTTACTCCCATGTCAGTACTTCCACAACAATGCTTAGGGGGTTACTCCCCACGCCTGTGCTTGGGGTTACTCCCATGTCAGTGCTCGGATGTTACTCCCCACATCTGTGCTCGGGGGTTACTCCCACGTCAGTGCTCAGGTGCTACTCCCATGTCTATGCTTGGGGGTTAGTCCCACACCAGTGCTCAGGGATTACTCCTACATCAGTGCTCAGGGGTTACTCCCATGCCTGTGCTTGGGGTTACTCCCATGTCAGTGCTTTCGGATGTTACTCCTACATCAGTGCTCAGGGGGTTACTCCCCATGCCTGTGCTTGGGGTTACTCCCATGTCAGTGCTCGGATGTTACTCCCACATCTGTGCTCGGGGGTTACTCCCACGTCAGTGCTCAGGTGTTACTCCCATGTCTATGCTTGGGGTTAGTCCCACATCAGTGCTCAGGGATTACTCCCTACATCAGTGCTCAGGGGTTACTCCCACGCCTGTGCTTGGGGTTACTCCCATGTCAGTGCTCGGATGTTACTCCCACATCAGTGCTCGGGGATTACTCCTACATCAGTGCTCAGGGGTTACTACCATGCTTGTGCTTGGGGTTACTCCCATGTCTGTGCTCAGGGGTTACTCCCATGGCAGTGCTCGGAGATTACTTCATCTGTGCTTAGGGGCTACTCCCATGTCGCTCTCAGTGGCATTCAGGAGCCCTGTGGTGCCAGAGATTGGACCAGCATTGACCACATGTAAGGCAAGTGCCTGACCCCTGTACTATCTCTCCAGCCCTCAGACCCCATTTCAATGGTGAGCAACTGAAGCCTCACAGGTGAGGAGATGTGGATGCTGCCAACTTGCTGGTGATAAAGCTGGTGCCAAACAGCTCAAGGACAGTCCCTTGGGGAATCAGCAGTCACTCCCACCTTAGGTTAAATCCGTTTCAATCAGGGCCGGAGAGACTGTACAGTGGGCAGGGCATTTGCTTTGCATGCAGCATACCCAATTTAATTCCCTAAATTAAATGTGGACCCATGCGGTCCCCTGAGCCTGCCAGGAGTGATCCCTACACACAGAGTCAGGAGTCAGCCCTGAGCCCTGCCAGATGTGGCCCCCAAAACAACAACAAAATCAATTTCAAATATATTTTTTTAGTAAAGCAAGAGTGTTTTTATTAAATGAAACGTATTTAGAAAGATGTGGAAAGAGCAAAAGAGAGAAGTATGTATTCAAGATGGGCTTCTTCAGGGTGGAAGGAGCAAGCAAAGAGACAGATGAGCAAAGCGGGACCCGTGCTCAATGGAGAACACAAGCCTGAAGAGGGAGGCTCCACCCTCTTCCTGAACCCGGATTTGGGGAACAGCATGGGAGGGTGCAAGGAATCTGGAAACCAACTGTGGCTCATTCTCTCTTCTTTTCATGCCCGTCCTTGGTCATGGGCCAGGGTGGTCTAAATTCCCAGCTGGGGTGTCCTTAGCTAAGAGCAGCGCTGGAATGTGCCTGGGCCAGAGTCTTCCAGCTCACTGGAGTTCTGGGGGAGCCCATCCCCTTCCCCCATAGGCTAACAGAGCAGAAGATGCAGGCAGAGAGGCACTAGATGGCAGGCTGGCACTAGGTGGGCAGAAACCCCACAGCGCGGGGCAGGTGGGAACACTGCTCTGCCAAGGCCAAGCACCCAAGAGTGCCCGTGCTAATCCGCTCAGCTGCAGGCAAAGCCACAACCCAATGGCTGGCCTCAACTTCTCCCTTTTCTTCTCCCCTGGAAAGAGGAGACTGCTCTGGGCTTGGCCCCGAGGATGGAAGAGGGCAAGGGAGGGGGGATGGGACTAGCTCTGTGTTTTGGGGGATTTTCCTCGGGGCCTGGGAAGTGGCTCAGAAACTCAAACTTCTCCAGTGTGAGGCTTTAGGTCTAATCTAGACCTAGATTAGACCTAGAGCTCTACACTGAGTGCAAAAAACTGAGTGTATAGTTCAGCAGGTAGGGCACTTGCTTTGCATATTACCAACCTGAGTTTGATCCCGGCATCCCATATGGCCCCAGCACAACCAGGAGTGAGGCACAGGTGGGAACAGGGCTCTGTGGGACTTACTTGACCACCCCCTGCCTGCCTGTGCGTCTGGGACTGGCCCCTGGTTTGGGCCTCCCCCATGTGGTCTCCACCTGTGGTCCTTCTCAGGGCCAGGGCTCAGAGAGGGATGCCAGTGGCACCGGGTGGGGGGCATGCTCAGGCATGTATTACTGGAGCTGTGGGCACCTGTGCCCCAGAGTGCCAGAGAGCCCCCTGAGGCAACACATACCAACTGGCCTGGGCACCAGATGCTAACTGCTCCGGCCCAGCACAAGCCCCTTCTCAGATTCCTAGAAAACAGCCCACAGGCTTGGGGAACATTCTGCACCCATAAAGTGAGGTCCCTGGACACAGAGAGAGGGTGACAGAACTCTGCTGTGGCCGTGGCCACAGGCAGGTGGGCAGCATTGCCCAGGCTGCAGACTTAGTGCTTACAGGTGGATCTGGCCGACATTTTCCAGGTGGCCCAAATAAGGCAGAGCCCTACACAAGCCTACACAAGCGGGGCTGGCAGACTCGGCCCAGCATGCACCACGGCCGCCTCTGCTCAGACAGTGATTCTGAGAAGTCAAACTGAAAATACACTTCGGTGACTCAACGGCCCACTCACCGCGCCTGGTACTCGGCACTGACCTTTGAGCTGTCCTGGCTGGACGGGGGGAGCAAGGCAGAGGAGCAAGGAGGTAAGGGAATGCCGGACCAGGGTGCCCAAGACTCATGGAGCCACCCTACCCAGAAGGCAGACATTTAGCTCCATGTTCCCGGGGGCACAGAAGCTCAGAGAGGTCAAGAGACTAGGCCCAGGTCACCCGGAAAGTGAGGCTCCCAGATGCAGCCGGAGAGTTTGACTCGAGTCTGGACTCTGCCCCCCTCTAGCACTGCTTGGGAGCTACCAGGCTGCACCCTGCAGTGCTCGGGGTGGGGGGTGATGGTGGCTCGTGATTCTGGGGACTTGACTCTTGGCCTCGCGCATACAAGGCACATGCTCCACCCTTTGGAGCTATCTCCCAGCACTCCAGAGTCGAAACTTATTTTTTTTGTCAGCGCCAGGAATCAAACCTAGGGCTCACTCACGCCAAGGCAGGCACTCTACCACTGAGCACGCCACCAGCCCCCAGAATCTGAACTTTGGGGGTGGGACACGCTGGCGGTGCTCAGGGGGCTGCTCCTGGCTCTTTGCTTAGGGGTTGTCCCTGACAGTGCTCAAGAGACCCTGTGTGGTGCCGGGGAAGGAATCAGGGTGCCCCACTGATACTGTTTTCGGCCCAGAAGGGAGCAACTTCTGCACGGCCGCTGCAGGAAAAATGAGGTCCCCCTGGCACTGGGGTCAGGATGTAGGGGACCATTGAATGTAGGGTCCTGCAGAGAGATGGGAACATGAATATCAGGACCCCAATTAGTTGCCTTCAAATCCAGTTGGTGTCTAGCCCCCAGCTGTGGTCCATCCTCTGGCAGGTGTGGTGAGCTATGTGCTGGGCCCCCACCACGGAGTGTATGTCACCCCATGTTCACTCAAGCTGCTGGGGTCTGCAGAGGACCCTCCCCAAGTTCTGCCAAGCTGTGTGGTCCTGGGGGCACCGCGCCTTGGTGATGATATGGTGGCTTCATTGGGAGAAACCGGAAGGCCAGGCTATGGGGCAACCCCCATCCGCTAGACCCCCAAGAGACCTCCAAGAGCCTCAGGCACTGCGCCTGCCCCAGGAGGAGAGCTGGGGTGTTCAGGCTGACCTGCCGTGTCACTCTGTTCCCCAGAGATCCCCAGAGGGAAACTGACTTTCTCCTCTGTACTTTAGCCCAAACTGAGAAAATAAGATGATGATGATATTGATGATGATGATGATGTTGATGATGATGATGATGATTGCTGGCGGTGGTTTGCAGCTGACCCTCCCTTCTCCAGAAGCTTCTCCAGGCTCAGTGCTCAGGGGACCATGCAGTACCAGAAATCAAACCTGAGATCTCACACAGGCAAGCCCAGAAGGAACTTTTTTTTTTTTTTTTTTTTTTTGGGTCACACCCAGCGATGCTCAGGTGTTAGTCCTGGCTCTGCACTCAGGAATTACTCCTGGCGGTGCTTGGGGGACCATATGGGATGCCAGGGACCTAACCCAGGTCGGCCGCATTCAAGGCAAATGCCCTCCCGCTGGACTATTACTCCAGCCCCCAGAAAGAACATTTTCAACAACATCTGAGACCCCTGTGTCCGTGAGGGTGCATCCTACAAGTGACATCTTGCTTTTCCTGTTTCATTTGTTTTTGTTTGGGAGTCACACCCAACAGTGCTCAGGGTCTCTCCTGGTGGGACTCAGGGGACTATATGGGGGTGCCAGGGATTCAACCCAGGTCAGCCACCTACAAGGCAAGTGCTATCACTTCAGCCTCAGCCATCTTGCTTTTCTCAAGGAGAAACTAGGGTTCGAAGCTAGTGGAGAGCTTGAAGGCCCTGAGCACAAAGTCCCCAACCCAGAGCCCTGCCACCCTGCTCCTGGGCGCCTGAACCTCAACCGCTCACTAACAGCCCCCTCCTCATTTGAGCATCTCGTGTGTAGAGTCTGGCCTAAGAGACAGGGTGGAACAGATACGAGAGTGAAGGCCCCAGGGGCAGAGAGAGGAGCTGGGACCTTTGTCCCCGCCTGGCAGTGGGGCCTCTCGGGATATCAGTGGGAGACCAGGGATGCCGCTGGCCGGGCCTCTCCCATCGCTGTGGTTCCCGCCCCATGAGGCACAAACTCAGAAGCTTCTTTGCAGGGGCCCGTCTGCTCTCAGCTGCCACGTTGTCTCAGGGTCACCAAAGTCCAAGAGGCCTCCTGGGAATGTGTCACCTTCCAGCGTGGAGTGACTTGGGAAGGAGGCGGAGAGAACATGGGTGGAGGTTTAAATGGTGACTGACCCTGGCCCCGCAGTTCCAGCAGCCGCCCAGGTGCTCTTGTCTGGACTTCTCAGGACCCAGGAAGCTTCCAGAGCAGCGGGAGACTTGTCCGTAGCAGCCCAGGATGATCCTGAAGGCTGTGATCCTCACCCTGGCCCTGGTGGCTGTCTCTGGTGAGTAGGAAGGACCTTCGGGCGGAGTCGCTGTGGCAGGGCACGGGGAGTGTTCAAATGCCCCTCAGGGCCCAGCTGGTGGCTCTCTCTGCTCATGGAGCACCAGTCCTGCAGGCCTGGGTGGGAAGCGCTTTTACTGCTGGGGGGTGGGGCAGTGGGGCTGGTGGCTGCCCTGTCCTGTCCCTCTGGGTCTTACTTACTGCTATGTGGCAGGTGCCCGGGCTGAGGTCAGCGCTGACCAGGTGGCCACTGTGGTATGGGACTACTTCAGCCAGCTGAGCACCAATGCCAAAGAGGCAGTGGAGAACCTACAGAATTCTGAACTGACCCAGCAGCTCAAGTAAGAGGGATGCACTTTCCCAGGGCAATGTGGGAGGCGGCAGGAAAGGTATCAGCTCGCCTGGCTCAGCTCGGATCCCCACTGCCCTGCCGCCAACTTACCCCGGGACTGACCAACCGTCAACCACCCCTTCCCCATCCCAAGCCAGGACCCACCTATGCAAACAGGGACACAAGTTGACCCGCTTTAGCCCTCCAGAGTAGGACGAACAGCCACGTGGCAGCTCTAAGACTCGGGAAGGGCGGACGGCTGGACTCTGACACATTCCAGAAGGTCAGACCCCTGTGAAATATGGGGGAAAGAGAAGGGGAAACTGGGGGGAAGGCTCAGACAAGGGCACGCGGATGAGGAGGCCAGCGCTGGGCAGTCAGAGAGGAACGGAACGTGACTTCCAGGTTAGTGAACAGTGTCCAGGGCTCAGCGCACCGGTACCGAACCAGTCTCAGGCTCACTATTGTCCCTTCCCAGATCGGGAGAGGACAGCAAACTGCCCAAGTCACCTCACAGGCAGTTCCTGAGGAGCCACAGAAAATTCCAAGATGCTCCCTTAGTGTATTACATGAATTTCCACAAAACCTGTCCACCTCTGGGGAGCACTCATGGAAAATGTGGGTGACCTCAGACACACCTCAATCTTGGCTGTGGGTGTGAGAGACAAGTTCCTGGAGAGGGTCATTGTTCAGGGGTTGTGGGGGAGCTCAAGGGCCCCCATTTGCCGCTGACCCTTAGCTGGACTGCAGCAGCCCTACATTGGGGGTAAACCGGGAGTGCTCCCCAGGCCCCTGAGCACTGCTTCCAAAGAAGATGACACAGGTATTAAGGCTCTTGCCTTGCACATTGCGATGCACTGCCTCCTTCTTCCCCGCCCCCATGCCAGGCGCCACATATGATCCCCTGCGCACCGCCAATGTGTCTGCACCCGCACCCTTTCTGAGAGTATAACGACACACCCGTGCCCTCCTCCCGCAGCTCCCTCTTCCAGGACAAAGTGGGGGAGGTGAACACTTACGCCCACAACCTGCAGAAGCAGCTGGTGCCCTTCGCGATCAACCTGCGCGGGCGCTTCACCAAGGACTCGGAGAAGATGAAGGAGGAGATCCGGAAGGAGCTGGAAGACCTGCGGGCCAAGATGGTGCCCCACGCCCAAGAGGTGAGCCAGAAGATTGGGGACAACGTGCGCGGCGCTGCAGGAGCGCCTGGGGCCCTACGCCGAGCAGCTGCGCACGCAGGTCAACTCAAAGACGGACGAGCTGCGGCGCCATGTGACCACCTACGCCCAGCGCGTGGGAGACGGCCATGCGCAGCAACGTGGGCAATCTGCAGACCTCGCTGGCGCCCTACACCGGCGAGCTCAAGGCGCAGATCACGCCAGAACGTGGATGAACTCAAGGGCCACCTGCTGCCCTACGGGGAGCAGCTCAAGGGTAGGATCGACCAGAATGTGGAGGAGCTGCGCCCGCAGCCTATCCCCTTTCGCGCAGGACGTTCAGGAGAAGCTCAACCACCAGCTGGAGGGTCTCTCCTTCCAGATGAAGAAGAACGCGGACCAGCTGCAGGCCAAGCTGTCGGCCAGCACCGAGGAGCTGCGGCAGCGCGCCTGGAGCCCCTGACCGAGAACGTGCGGGGGAAAGTTGAAGGGGAACACGGAGGAGCTGCAGAAGTCTCTGGCCGAGCTGAGCAAACAGGTGGACCAGCAGGTGGAGGAGTTCCGGCGCGCGGTGGCCCCTTATGGAGAGACCTTCAACAAAGTCATGGTGCAGCAGGTGGAGGAGCTGCGGCAGAAGCTGGGCCCCTACGCAGGGGGACATGGAAGACCACTTGAGCTTCCTGGAGAAGGATCTGCGCGACAAAGTCAACTCCTTCTTCACCTCGGTCCAGGCAGAGAGTCAGGACAAACTCCTGGCCCTGCCGGAGCTGGCACAGAACCCGGTCCCTTTGGAGCAGAACCCAGCCCCTTTGGGGTAGACTCCTGCTCCTTTGGGATAGAATCCTGCCCCACTGGAGCAGAAGCCCACCCTACTGAAGAAGAACCCGACCCCTTTGAAACGGAAGCCCACCCCATTGAAGAAGCACCCAGCCCCATTGGAGCAGAAGCCCACCCTACTGAAGAAGAACCCGACCCCTTTGAAACGGAAGCCCACCCCATTGAAGAAGCACCCAGCCCCATTGGAGCAGAAGCCCACCCCTTGAGAGAGACTCACACCCCCTGGTCACAGAACCTCGCCCCTTTGGAGAGCTGAGCTGTCCCTGGTGCTCCTACTCCTTCCGTGCCAATGACACCTGCCCCGCTCTGCCCCCTGTCTGCCTGTCCACCCCAAAGCGGGTCTGGTTCGAGCTTGAGGACACATGTCCTGTGGAAAGGAACACCACCATGCACTACTGAATAAAGCAGAAGAAAAACTAGCCTGTCTGATTGCAATGTTTTGGGGTTTTTCAATATTTGGGGGATTTGAGGGCCACATGTGGCAGCGCAGTCATCACTCCTGGCAGGGTTCAGGGAACCAAATGGGGTGCCAGGGATCGAACTTGAGCAGGCTTGTGCAAAGCAAGCACCTTACCAGGTGTGCTATTGCTCTGGTCCTCATCTGGTTGCGATGTGAGTCCTCAGTCACCTGGTTGTGGTGGTGGAGAAGTGGGGGGCAGATAGCTGCTTGGTAGTTTAGCAGATGGGAGGTGGGGGGGGGTCAGCACAGCCGGGAGATGAGACTGCAGGCGGGACAAGTGGCGTCCCCAGGGTCCAGGTATCAAAGCCCATGCTGGAAATGCTTGGAGATCACCTGGCCCTCCTCAAGCCTTACAGCTTCCACCAATCATCATGCATACCTGGAGGCCATGGCCAGAGCCAGCAAAGGTGGTAGCTCAGGGCAGTCACAGTCCAGCCACTCACAGCAGTTCCTGGAGCCCAGTACAACTTCAGGTCAGCACAACCCTCAGCTTCCGCTGCTCAAATGACATGGAGAGAAAGGACTTTCCCATAGGCAGTGCCCCCAGAGGTGCCAGGGCAGGTCCCCAAGTGGACAGGTAACCCCACCCCACGCCCTGCCCAAAGCTCAAAGGTAAGTGGTCAGAAGTTACACTAGCACACTTGACTCTGAGAGCTCAGGTAAATAGAGGCGGGATCCAGGGGGACGAGCACAGCGGTACAGAGGGTCTGGGGCTTGCTGTCCTCTTGCTCCATTGGTGCTTTTCCTCCTCAGCGATTCCCCTGCTGCGCCTAAAGCAGCTTCAACTGGGAACACTGTGTTCTAGGACTTTTCTCACAGGATACTCTGTTCCCCAAGAGAGAGACCAGGGGCAGGTGTGGGGGCATCTTCTGCTCCTAGGGGCAAGGAAGGTGGGGCTGTGAGTCTCACTGATGGGAACCAGCAGCTAAGAGAGGGACTCACTGGAGACCGGTGTGAGGGGACTGAGTGTGGGCTGGCTCAGAGGGGACAGATCGGTGACAGCCAGTGAAGGGCTCACACCTCACTATGGCCGTTTTCCCCACTGGGTCTTGGCCTTTATTTCTGAAATCCTGTTTTATTTAATTCATTTTTGGCTTTGAGGCCATGCCCGACAGTGCTCAGGGGTTTCCTGGCTCTGTGCTCAGGAATCAATCTTGAAGGACCCTATGGATGCCGGGGGATGACTCCAGCTTGGCTGTGTGCAAGACAAACACCTCCCTGCTGTATGATCTCTCCTGAAATCCTGCTAGAGTGGCTAGACCCTTTGCTCCACACTCCAGTTGTTCATGCCTCTGCCATCCTTTCTCTTGTTGCTGTTGTAGTTGCCAGGACTGTGGTGCACTCCTGGTGTTGCGGTGTCTTCTCTAGAGTCTTGTCCTGGCCACCGTCTGGTGGCTGCGCCGCCTGGATCCACATTCCCTGACACTATTCACAGAGCCTAGTTGCAGCGAGCCCCAGGTGTGACGCCTCACTGCAGCACCAAAGACCAACAGCAGGACCCCAAGGATCACTCCCAGCTATGTGGTGCTGCTCAAACTGAGGCCTCACTCAACTCATGCTCGTGAGGCAGGTGCTGTACCAAAGCCGGCCCAGGCCCCTGGCAACAGACTTTGGAAACAGGGGCCAACCCACATGCATGAGGTTTGTGTACTCCTAGTGATACTCAACCCTGTGGCCCAGCCAGCACAGCTCTGAGGCTACCACTGCTACCCAGGGGACCACGAGGGCAGCCTGCTGGTGTTTGAGGGACTAGACATAGGGATTTGCACATGCCAGGCAGGAGCTGCTGCCTCGGTCCTAACAGTCTTTGCACCTGTCCTGATGCCTCCGCAGCACTCTAAAACACTCTTAACTCTACGTGATACCAGTAGTGGTTTATTTCTTCTGCAGTGAGAGGGATCAAAGCCTCACATACAGGGCAAGTGCCCTGACACTAAGTCACATGCCCAGCTCTCTAAGATTCATTTCTAATGTTTTAAAAACATTTGGGGTGGAAGCAGAGAGATAGTAAAGTAGACAGCAGCGGTGTTGCACGTGGCCAAGCGGCTTCTATTCCCAGCACTCCATATGGTCCCCTCTACTCCCCTCTGCCACCACACATACACACGCCATACACCACACCACACACACAACACACCATACACACACCACATACAACACAATAACACATACACACACCACATACACCAGGCACACATCACACACACCACACACATTACACACACACACACACCACACACACCACATACATCACAATAACACATCCACACACCACATACCACATACACCATGCACACACCACACACCACACACCACACACACCACACACCACACACACCACATACTCACAACACAATAACGCATACACATACCACATACACCATGATCACATCACACACATCACACACCACACACACCACACACACACCACATACATCACACATCACAATAACACATACACAACACACACCACATACACCACACACATCACACATACCACACACATTACACACACCACACACATCACACACCACACACACCACACACACACCACATACTCACATTACAATAACACATACACACACCACACACACCACATACACCATGCACACATCACACACACCACACACACCACATACTCACATCACACATCACAATAACACATACACCACACACACCACATACACACCACACACATTACACACACCACACACACACCACATACTCACATCACAATAACACATACACAACCACGCACCACATACACCACACACACACCACACACACCACACCCACACACACCACAACATCACACACACAATAACACATAACAACACACACCACACACCACGCACACACACACAACCACACACATTACACACACACACACATCACACACCCACACACACACCACACACCACATTAAAACACATACACACACCACACACACCACATACACCAGCACACATCACACACACCACACACACCACATACTCACACAACACACCACATACCCACACACCCCACATACACACCCCACACATTACACACACCACACACACACCACATACTCACATCACAATAACACATACACAACCACGCACCACATACACCACACACACACCACACACCACACCACACCTTACACCACACACACCACACACATCACACCACACACACACCACATACCACATACAATACACAACCACCGCACCACACACACCACACACATCACACACACACACACCACACACACACACACACACACACACACACCACCACCACCACCACCACCTCATTCCCGGTAGCTCTTAGCAGTTGCATGGTTTTAGCACAAAGTCCAAGAGCCTTCCTGAGAACTTATGTCACAAATGTCTGTTTGACTTTTCAAAATAGGACAAATAGCCAAGTGAAGGTTCCGGAAGGGTAAAAGGGCTGTGCTCTTCCTCCCTTCCAGGACTGGCCCTGACATACAGACCAGGGGGGAGGATACATCGGAAGGCTCAGAGAGGAGAGACATGGTGAGGAAGCCAGTGGCAGGCAGGTCTGGGAGGAACTGAATGTGCCCTTCTGTTAGCGGACGAGTCACCAAGGGAGTGACCTGGGAAGGAGGCGGGGGAGCATGAGCAGGGTTTAAATGGCAGCTGATCCTGGCTCTGGCCATTCCAGCAGCCGCCCAGGTGCACTTGTCTGGACTTCTCAGGGCCCAGGAAGCTTCCGGGCAGCGGGAGACTTGTCCGTAGCAGCCCAGGATGATCCTGAAGGCTGTGATCCTCGCCCTGGCCCTGGTGGCTGTCTCTGGTGAGTAGGAAGGACCTTCGGGCGGAGTCGCTGTGGCAGGGCACGGGGAGTGTTCAAATGCCCCTCAGGGCCCAGCTGAGTGGCTCTCTCTGCTCATGGAGCGCCAGTCCCTGCAGGCCTGGGTGGGAAGCGCTTTTACTGCTGGGGCGGGGGCAGTGGGGCTGGGCTTCCCCATCCTGGGCCCCGAGTCTCACCAACTGTGCTCTATCAGGTGATTTGACTAAGGTCAGTGACAAACAGGTGGCCACCGTGGTATGGGACTACTCCGGCGATGGCGCGCAAAGTGCCAAAGAGGAAGCGGAGCAGAATTCTGAACTGACCCAGAGGCTCAAGTAAGCAGGATGCACTTTCCCGAGGGCGAGGGGTGGCCCGGAAACGCATTGGCACAGATCAGCTCAGATCCCCGCTGCCCTGCCTCCAACTCACCTGGGAATCGGAACCATCTGTCCCCCCCAAACTGGGACCCACCTGTGCAAACTGGGACACAGGTTGACCTGCTTCAGCTCTCCAGAACAGGGCAAACAGACACCACGACAGCCTGAGGCTCACAAAGTGTGGATGGCTGGATTGTGCCATGTTCCAGAAGCCAGACCACTGTGAAATATGGGGAAGGAGAAGGGGACATTGGGGAAGGCTCAGTCAGGGCACATGGGTGAGGATGCCAGCGCCCGGGCAGGTCAGGGGGAGGAACAGAGCAGCGACTTTCTGTTAGTGAACAGTGTCCATGTCACAGTGCACTGATAAGGGCCCATCTCAGGATCACTCTTGTCCCTTCCCAGATTGGGAGAGAACAGCAAATTGCCCCATGTCACCTCACTGTTACTTCCTGTGACCACATCAGAGACAGGAGAGCAGTAAGGTGTGATTGATTATTCCAGGGTTCTCCATGCATTCTTGCAAACCCTGGCCCATCACTAGGAGCAACCAGGTGAAACACAGGTGTCATAGGACACACCCCAACCCTGGCACATTGTGTGACAAACAAGTTCTTGGAGAGGGGCATTGCTCAGGGGTTTGGGGACACCTGCATTACAGACTCAAGGCCTGCCATTTGAACCCTTACCTGGACCCAGGCAGCTCCACATTGGGCCAAACCAAGGGTGTTGCTGACACA